>JAPDPK010000220.1:600000-687270 GCA_031772115.1 Heritiera littoralis | reverse complement strand
ATACATAGATGATAATACTCGTTCTTAGAGAACTTATCACTATGATTCATGTGTTTGTTTCTTAAGTAAGTTATTCAATGCTTAATTCAACATATGGACCAAGTGGGAGATTGTAACGTTTTCTTCATTATGCATATTAATGGTCATATTAATGGTCATTATGCATATTAATGGTCCAATACGTTTTGATATTGAATGCAATGGTAACAGACAGCCGTTACGTTTTTTACATTAATACAATAGTAACGGACAAACATTAATGCAATGGTAACGGACAGACATTAATGCAATAGTAATGACAGTCATTAATGTAATAGTAATGACAGTCATTAATGCAGTGGTAACGGACAGCCGTTCTTGATGGAAGAACGACTATATAAGAGATGTACTTGGTCCTGACTAATCTCTTCTATTCAGAGACGATATACCATCTAAGTCAGAAGAGGATTAGTGAGAAATCAAATACATATATCCCACTTGACAATGGCTGGAGGTATGGTTATTTGTTTTCCGCATTACTTGATTTTTATTGTTAGAAATATGTTCAAGATCAACATATTTATTCTTACAAAAAAATCAATATAAATATTTGTCAAAATGAAAATACATTAAACAACTCTCAAATTTACATAAAGCGCTACCAAAATATCATATCAGGTATAAAATAAAAAAAAATATCCTTACGTGAAAGTGAAATAAATTCAAATCCCTTAACTACTACGCAAGCCACCTTGTGCTCAAATATGTAATTAATGATCCAATAATTAAATTTCAATTTATCGTGTAGGATGCGAAAGTATGTGAGACTCAAGAAAGGTCATATTTGTTCCAGAATTTCGTGAGCACAAGCATATTTGATAGTAGGTAAAACAATTTAAATTTCAAAAATTAAAATAGCTTAGTTACTATTTCGAATAAAGGAAAAACACCCAAGTCCAAACAATTGTCACATTTTAATAGCCTAGCCAGGTATATGAGAAATGATAGTAACAAATTAATTTAGGATGCTTGGTGGCCACATGATATAATTAATATAATATTATAATGTTAGTGGGAGACATAGGTTTGTGGGAATTTATGAGAATTCAACCTTGTTTATAAAAGAAACAAGATGTAAACATGTGTAAAGGGAAGTAAAACCGAGGCGGAACGTAGCATGTTATTAAAAAAAAAAAACCATAAGAGAAGCAAGTGGAATTTGGTAAGGGTCACTCGGCAAGTAAGGGAGAATAAGAGAAAGCATCACCTTGATATTAACTAAACAAACGAAACACAATTTAAACATATCGAAAGTGAGTGAAACGTGGTGGCCCAAAGAAGTAAAAAGCAAGAGATAAGTCATTTCCTTGTTACTTACTACAAGTTAAAGAAATAAAACAAGTGAAAGAGTGAGATGAAGCATTCGATTTTGAGAGCGAAGGACTGAAGCCGTCACTTTCCACTTGAGTTAAGGGTGAATTAAACACAAAATTGAGAAGCTAGAGTAAGGGGCCTTGCGGGTTTGGAGAGAAAACAAGGGAGAAAGGTAAATTCCAAGGGAAACACATGAGGGAGAGGGCTAGGAGTAGTTGGCCTAGGCAAGAAGCTTCATGCATGTTGATATCAATGGTGTTTTTGTCATACCAATTTTGATCATGGACTCGATCGTTGGACAATTTTGAAAATACATAAGAGAGTCGCAACAAATTTTTTTTACTAGGTATGTTGTCTACCAAAAATATTTATATTTTTAACAAAATCTTAAAATTAATTAAGTTTTATTAAAAAGATAATTTTTTGTTTGCGAAAACAAAATTTAGGTCTGAGAATTCGGTTCTGCATAAGGAAGGATTAGCAACCCATAGCATCCATTTAAAAACGGTACCATTTTAATCATATGTCTTTTTTAATCTTAATAAATGGTCTTAATTACATGTGACGGTAATTGCATGCTCATATAAGTGGTTAGAGAATATCAAGATATGATAGGTGAGTTAGTGAATGTCGTACGTGATACTGTTTGTTAATTTGTCAGGTTAACAGGGAATGAGGTTCCTCAAGGTATCATTCCGACTAAAACACCTAAACGACCTTGACGAGTCTGTTTTGTCATAAGAGTTATTTATTTATGTACGTAAGTGATAGAGGATTGTTTAACGAGATTGTATGTCGAGCATGTGATACTTTGCTAATATTGAGGGTTATATAATGGAATATTACATCGAGATTGCTATATGTTACTGATTGTGGAGATTGTATAAATATAGTAAGTGTTTGCATATAAAACAGTATGATTCTAACTCTACCCTTACATGTTTAACTTATTGACCTTTAGCTCATCTCTCCACTATTTTCCCTACAGGTTGGGCATTAAGTTAGATCTTGGACTTGGTATCGGCTCTGTGATTTTTTAATTTCGTATATTTGTAGTGCATCATAGAGTATATATTTATTTATTCATGCGATGTGATATTCAAGCAGTTTTTGTGCAGTCTTGAAGGTTGGAATGTGTACTAGGATATAAGGTATTGATTTGATAAATTACTATATGTCGGGACTGTAAATATTCACTAATGATGAATTGTTTGTTTGCTGATATTTTCGCTGATAGGTGATGTATGTATATATTTCGAATAGGTAAATGAACTTAGTTTTAGGCAGTTTTTCAGCAGCTTGATCAAGTGATATGTATGCTAGAATAATAGACTATTAGATTGCTATGCACACTCTTTATGGCATGAGATTAAGTACATAGAACTAAAATGGATGTGGCCGATAAATGTCATTTTATGGAAAGTATGCCTAAATATAAGTTAGCACAATTAATCGGATGAGTATGTAATAAGCTGGGACCTTAGGTAAATGTCTTAAATTAAGTCAAGTAATCAATGATTTAAGGTCATGTTTGGTGTATAGGAAGAGGATAGGATAAGATAATATAAGATTATGGATAAGATAAGATTAAATTATATCATCCTATCTTATGTTTGGTGTGTACAAGAATTAAGAATAGGATATGATTTTTTATGTCTTTCACAATATTTGTTATGTGTAAAATTAAAAATAGTATAAAATGATTTTTTAAGTACTCTTTTTTGAAGTAACATAATTTAAATTTATAATTTTTTTGTTATAAATATAAATTAAAAATTAAAATTTTTAAATATTATTTATAATACTATAATTAATAGTCCAATTCATTAGCTGATTTTTTTAATAAAAAATTATTTCTAAAAAATTTATATTACTTTTTTCAAAAAAATTATTTCGTTAAGAAATGAAATTTTATAAAAAGCATTTTCTGTATTTTTTCATTTTTTTATTTCTTTTATATGATTTAAATTTAAAATAATTTTTATTGTAAATTAAATATATTTATTTTTAGAAAATTGGGTTTTTCTTGGAAATAAGTTTATTTTTTAATTACATTAAATTTTCCAAAAGACTATTCTTAAATATTTTTCTTTATTTTTATGGTTTCTTTATCTTCTTTTTTTTTGTCAATTATAAAGAAATATAGAAAACAAAAAAAGGAAAAATATAAGTTAAATTTAATAATTAAATTTTGATGAATTAAAAAATATATAATTTCTAATAATTTATGGTTAATAGTCACTTTTCTTTCATTTTTTTTAGGCAAAAGAAAAAAATTAAGAAAGAAAAAATAAAAATTTAAATGTAAGAAAAACTAGTTAAAAAATATATTTTATAATAATTTTTATGTTTAAAAATTTATTTTCTAAAAAATAATTTAAAAAATGTGTACAAGAAAATATTATTTTATCAAAATTATAGTTTTTTTTAATCAAAAACAAGAAAAAAAAAAAAGAAAAAGAAGGAAAAAAAATTATATTAATTAATTAATTAATTAAAGATCCTTACTATTTTATTAAATGTTTAAGTTAATTTTTAAATATAAATGTTAAGGATAAAATAATAAAATATCAGTATTTATTTCTAATCCTATGAGATTAGAAATAACCCTCACATTTTAGAGAAGATTAAGTTATCCTATACTAGGAGGATGACTAATCCTCGTTACAATCCAATCCTCCCCTTAATGTGTGCACCAAAACATAAGATAGGATAATTATCATCCTATCCTATCCATCATCCTATGCACCAAACATAACCTAAACGAATTATATTACACAACATACTAGACAATCTACAAGTATAAGTATGAAAAGAAAAAGTTAGCCTTAATTTTTACTATGCTGCATAAGTTAAGCATATCGTCTTGTCTTTCGAGGCATGACATTCCCGATACTCTCCCTTAATAAAATGAGTAAATTTGAGGCATGACATTCCCGATACTCTCCCTTAATAAAATGAGTAAATTTGTTACTATTACAAAATTATTTTTTATATAAATTTTCGAAATAAAATCTTTAAAAAAATATTTCCCTCTTTTAACAAATTATTTTGCAAGAAAATTATTTTTCTTATTAAGTAGGAATATTGTCAAAATGTTATATTGTTCTTTTAAATTTTTTATTATCAATATTTTGCCCATGATCTTGAGTTAGACTATTGATTTACAGTATTGGCTCCATAGTTTTTGTTCGCTGATATGATAACAGTAAAATTTGACTCACAGTAAATATAAATCAATATATTGATTTGGAGTAAATGGATTATTATGGAATTTTTAGAAGGATTGCGAGAATTATAAAGTGATGAATCAAATGGGAATGTTATGAGGAAATTAAGGAATTAATTTTTAGGTGTACATGACAAGTATACATTATAATAAATAATAAAGGAAATAAATATGTATATATATGAAATGTAAAAATATAAAATATATATAAATCTAATAAGAATATAAATATATATATAAACAATTATATATATTTATCATATATATAAACTTTTATTTAATATATACTATATATTTTTATATGTAAAAAAACAAAGAAAAGAAAAGTATTGGATTGGTAGGATATTTCCCACCAACTCCTTTCTCCTTTATTACACAAAACAAAGGAGAGGAGACAGCCAGATCGATAGAGATCTAGAAGAATGGGGTGAAGTCGGCAAAACCGTGTGTCACGACTCGAAGGCTGCGACGAGAAGTCAAACTCTACGAATGTGTAGAAAATTTCAAGCTAATTTATCGCTTTTTCCTAACTTAATAGGTTTTTTTGTGTGTGTATAGTGCCAACACGAAGTTGTTAACTTCCTACCTTAGTTAGAGCTATTTGCTCAAGGTCCCAGTTTAGACCTATAAAGACAACATAACTTCTTTACAATCCTAAATATCCACAACTAACTCAATACCACAGATAGCATTCGATAACAGTCATAACAGCATGGTTGTCATGCATAATTTACAGTTCTATCAATATTTAACTCAATTCCAATTCCACCGAGATAAAAACATCAAGATATTATCAAGACATTCCATAATCTTAGTTTATATCCCAACCTATAATACTGAATCAAAAACAGCCTGAAATAGTAGTTAAGTATAAGAAGAATTAGCTATACCAAGAATAAGCAAGTAAGTCTCCTCGGAGAATTGGGACAATATTTCAGGCCACAAAAGTATTTTGGACAAATCCAAAATATTTTTCCAACTCTGTGCTCAATCTGAAAAAGGGTTAGAATAAATTTTAGTGAGCAAGAGCTCAATAAGTCAATTATATAAGTGCAACAGTAGCTTTATACTAGCCTACATGTAATGCATGAATTCGCAAGAATGCAGTCTTCAAATACCATTTCGGTCCTAATTGCTGTATATTTAAATTGATAACATGCCCTAAGGAACTCTAACTCAGCTCTTGTGAACAAAAGTAGCCAAACTCTAAAGCACAACCCAATATCAATCTCAATATGTATATCTACTTTTCCAATATCAATCCACATCAAATCGATCAATATTAATCCACATTATGATTTTCTATCCTAGTGTCTTAACTCATGTAGCACATGTAACATCCTTTCAAAGCTCATATGTAATGGTTATAAAACATAATGCGTGAGAGAAACCATGTCAATATGAGTCTCGATGTACAAAACCAAATGCTCAAACAGTATGAAAACCATTATATAAACACCGATGCTGTCATAGGATCAAAACATATATCAAGACTTAATTTACGCTTAAGCTCGAATGAATACTACAAAACCATCAAAATCTATCACCAAGGCCGAAACTGTGCTTAAGCTCAAGATATGATATATATATATATATATAAACTAATATTAAACATGATTTTCAAAATTAAAGCATGATTGTGAATCAGTCAAATCAATTCAATGGAGATATAGCATAATAAATTACAATATCAAATCCGTATACGTCCAAATAATCAAATCATACCATATAGGTCCAATCAATCAATCAATAAAGTCTTAATTTCACTGTAGCTATCACTGGATTAGAAAGGCACTAATGGAGAAGTGCTATACCTATGGCCATGGTAAACTCTGGTCTCATTGATCAAATAAAGGTCCAAACTTATGCCAAACTCATCTGACACATACAAAAAACCTTATCAGAATCTTGTCTGATAAGTCTGCATATATGTCTAGGAGCACCACTCACTCAAGCATGTCCATTTATGCTTTATTGATGTTAATAGATACATGCCATAATCTCAAATAGTTCAGCAAATATCTTTAATTTAATCATTTAAGAAAACATGGAAACCTTTTCGATATTGTTCATAAACCATTTGAACAAGTATAAGTATGCATCATGTTTTTCTTTCAATCAAGCTGAACTTACAAAACCGAACATATTCAATTATGCATCTCAGATCAATGCATTTTCAATAAAACTCATGTACCTTCACTACAAGAAAATATACTTTCAGCGACAGAAATTTAGCTACGAAATTTTTCCGTTGCTGAAAAACGGTATTAGCAACGGATTAGCGACGGAATGTATGCTGAAATTAGCGACGAAAAATATTCTGTTGCTGATTATGGTGGGAGGTACTGTACAATAGCATCAAAAATTACCGACTAAATCTAAAATTAGTCATAAGAGTTAGTGACGGAATTTTTCCGTCGCTAATGAGTTTTAGCGATAGAATTAGCGACGAAAAAATTCCATCGCAAAAAGACCCGTAATTATTTTTTAATTTTCATATCGAAAATTAGCGACGGAATTTTTCCGTCGTCAATTCCGTCGCTAAAGCTTATTAGCGACGGAATTCGCGACAGAAAAATTCCGTCACAAAATATTTATATATTTTTTTTAATTTTTATGTAAAAAACGGTTAGGAAATTAGCGATGAATTTTTTCCGTCACTAAAGCTCATTAGCGACAGAAAAAATCTGGCACAAAATATTTATATTTATTTTTTTAATTTTTATCTAAAAACGGTTAGGTAATTAGCGACGGAATTTTTTCTATCGCTAAGACGGAATTTTTTCTGTCGCTAAAGCTCATTAGCGACAGAAAAAATTCCGTCGCAAAATATTTATATTTACTTTTTTAATTTTTATCTACAAACGGTTAGGAAATTAGCAACGGAATTAGCGACGAAAAAAATTCTGTCGCAAAATATTTATATTTATTTTTTTAATTTTTTATAAAAAACTGTTAGGAAATTAGCGATGAAATTTTCATGTGATTAGCGACCGAAAAAATTCCGTCGCTAAAACCTCGTAAAGTGTGTTAGATCTATTTAGCGACGAAATTTTTTCGTCGCTAATCCGACGAAAATTCCGTCGCTAATTCATCGAAATTCGCTATTCCCTCCCTTTTTTCTCTCTTTCCCGCCCGTGAATCTCATTTTTTTAACCTCCTTCTGCTTTTTTTCTAGTCGCCGCCCTCTCCCCTGTCCGCCATCGATCACTTGCCTCTCCACCCGCCGTCGGTCGTTCTCCCTCCTCTCCTTGCCGTCGGTCCCTCCTCCTACTATGTAAAAAAAAAAAGAAGCAAAACAGTTTTTTTACCCAAAAGCACAGCCATCGCCGCTGCCCCCGACGGACTCCACCGCTACCGCCCCAGTCGCTCGCCAGCCTCCCTCCTGTCGCCAGTTGCCCCTCACCGCCGGTCAGCTTATACAAAGGTATTATATTTTTTTTATTTTTACATTTAAAAATATATATTTATTTGTTTATATTGTTACTTTGTTTTATTTTTGTGTTTATTCTCTTTTTATATATTGTTAGTTTGTTATTTATTTGTTTATATATTATTATTTCTTTGTATATATTATTTAGTTATATATATTTTTAATTTGTTGTGTGTATATATTTATTTATTTGTATATATTTGTATTTATTTATTTGTGTATATATATACTTTGTTGTTGTTTATTTGTTTAATTAGTTACTAATGATTTTAATATTGTTGATATATATATATACACACACACATACACACACACACACACATTTAATAGTATATATTATTTGTATATATAAGAATATTATTAGGAAATTTGTATTTAAATGTTTAAAGTTATTTTTGTTAGATTTTAAATATATAAATTTATTTATGCAAATTTACTTTGGTCGTAATATTATTAATTATGAAAATTTATTGTTGTTTTAGTGTATCTAATTATATGATATTAATAGATTGACTGAATTAGTATTATTAATTTTGGGATTAAGGTGAGATATACACATTATTATATATATTATTTTTTTCTTTGCATAAATATATATATTGTTGTATTAATAGTTTGAATATGTATTGTAACGAAAGTTGTATGTATTGTAATCGTTATTTTTTTATTTTCTATTAAAAGAAAATAATATTTAAAATTTAATATGTAGGTTTTATGCTTTTGTAGGTTATTTAATATTAATAAGGAATGCTTTGGTGGATTATGATCATGAGGTAATATTTTAACTCTTTTATTATGCATTTTATAATAAATAATTGTTAATGTTTGATTTAAAATTTTTATTTTGTTTTTGAATTGGTTGAGATATTTGCTTTGATTGCTATTTTTATTTATTTTGTGTGGTTTTGTTTATTAAATTATAGATCTTTTATTCAGATCGTATAATGAATAAGGATAGGAGTTGGATGTACTGCCGGTTAGATAGTAATAGTTATATTAGAAATGAGTATTTAAATGGAGTTGAAAAGTTTATCGATTTTACATGTTCAAATAAGCAGTTTGTCAGTGGAGATAGAATAAAATGTCCTTGCATCAAATGTCAAAATAGAATCTTTTTAGAATGTGATAAGGTGCAGGAACATTTATTTTACAAAGGTTTTATGGGTGGTTATACTATTTGGGATAAACATGGTGAAGTTGTTGAAGGAGAATCTTCAAGAAATAGAGACGAGATTGGTGATCTGATGTATGAAATGTATTCAGAACAAAACCTGTATAATAGAATGGTGAGGGATGCTTTTCATATTCATTTTGATTGGAATGCTAATCAGTCAAGATTTGGTGAGCATGAATAAAATTCATCAAGACAAAACTTTGCTTCTCTGTTAAATGATGCAAATGAACCATTGTAGACAGAATGTTCTAAGCACACGACATTATCTACCATGTCACAATTGTGTAATTGGAAGTCGGAGCACAATGTGAGTGAAGCATGTTTTAATCGAATGTTGGAGATTGTGAGAGGTATGCTTCCGGAGAATAATCATTTACCAGAAAACTTTTATGAAATGAATAAAAAATTGGAAAAATTCGGTCTTGGTTATATTAAGATAGATGCTTGCAAGAATAATTGTATTTTATTTTGGAAAGAATATGCCGAGTTAATGCACTGTGTGATATGTGGGCATCCTAGATATAGACAATGTGGGGCAAGAGGAAAGAAGACACCACAAGATTTTGCGCTACTTGCCATTAATCCCTAGGCTTCAAAGGCTTTATATGTCAACTGCAACTGCTGAGTTTATAACATGGCATGCACATAATCGAAGTTCTTCAGGAGTGCTTAGACATCCAGTTGATGGTGAAGCTTGGCAAGATTTCAATTGTACTCATCCATCATTTGCTATGGAACTTCGTAATGTTAGAATTGGTTTATGTGCAGATGGATTTTGTCCGTTTGGGCCAACTACGAGGTCATATTCTTGTTGGCTAGTTATGCTTGCTGTTTACAATTTAACTCCCTGGATGCGTATGAAACAACCATATTTGTTATTGAATATGGTAATTCCGGGAAGGAGCAATCCATCACAAAACATAGATGTTTTTTTAAGGCCTTTGATAGATGAGTTGAAAATCTTATGGGACGAGGGTGTTCAAACTTATGATGCTTATAGAAATCAACTTTTTTTTGTTAAGGGCTGCATTAATGTGGACAATTAATGACTTTCCTGCATATGGAATGTTGTCTGGTGGAGTACACATGGAAGATTATCTTGTCTTTATTGTATGGAACATACGAAAGCTTTTAGATTGCACCATGGACAAAAGCCTTGTTTTTTTTATTGTCATCGTCAATTTTTGCCTCCTAATCATCCTTTTAGGAAGCAAAGGGATAAATTTAGTAAAAGGGTTGATTATGATCCTCCAGTTATGAGATTGTCAGGTGAAGAAGTGTTGTCTCGGATAGATGGTTTGGAAGACTTAACATTTGGGACAAAATGTCCTCAACAAAAACCTCAAGGTTTTGGGGTAACTCATAATTGGGTGAAGAAAAGCATTTTTTGGGAGTGGCTTATTGGCATACCAACCTTATTCGTCACAACTTAGATGTCATGCATATTGAAAAAAATGTGTTTGACAATTTATTCAATACATTAATGGATGTTAAAAGCAAAACAAAGGACAACACAAATGCAAGGTTAGATTTGGCGCTGATTTGTAACGAAAGGAATTGGAATTGGTGACAAGTAATGGAAAAACTTTCGCACCTAAAGCATCGTTTTCCTTAAGCAAAGATGATTAGAGAAGAGTGTGTAAATGGGTGAAAGAGCTAAGGCTTCCTGATGGGTTTGCATCAAACATATCTTAGTGCGTAAATATTGAGGAAAGCAAGTTTTATGGAATGAAAAGTCATGATTGTCATGTTTTTATGCAAAGATTAATTTCGATTGCCTTTCGTGATTTCATACCTAATTCAATATGGGATGCTATTACTGAGCTATCTCATTTTTTGGAGATATATGTTCAACTGAATTACATGTGAATTACATGGAACAGTTGCAGAGCAACATTATAAAAACAATTTGCAAATTAGAGAAAATTTTTTCCACCAAGTTTTTTTGACTGCATGGAACATCTCCCCATTCACTTACCTTATGAGGCCAAGGTTGGCGGACCCATTCAATACCGATGGATGTATCCATTTGAGAGGTAATAATTTGTTTGATATTAGCATTTTTCAATGTGTTATAAGAAATAGAGCGCTTATTGTATGCCATTAAATTTGTATTGTATACCTTAATTAGGTTTTTGCATCACCTAAAAAAGAAGGTGAAAAATCGTGCACGTGTGGAGGGATCTATATTTAAGGCATATATGAGGGAGGAAATTGCAACATTTTGTGCATTATACTTTGATCCCAATATTCAAACAAGGCTAACTCATCCACCACGAAATGATGATGGAGGAGACGTAGATCCCATGGGACGTTTGTCAATTTTCAAATATCCTGGACGATCACTTGTTCGGGCAAAGAACAATCGTCGATATCTGGAAGAAAATGAGTTTGATGCAGCGGTGATATATGTGCTAATGAATTGTGAAGAAGTTCTCCCGTACATTGAGTAAGTATATAGCATGTATATATCATACTATAAATACAACAAATGCTTTTTGATCCTAAGAATTTTCATATATACTTGCTATATATTAATTTTATAGGATATTTGATGAAATGGTCAAAAGAAATGAACCAGACATGAACGATGCTCAATTGGAGAAAACAAGTCAAGCTCATTTTACGAAATGGTTTAGACAATATGTAAGTAATTTAAATATAGTTCGTTTTATTTTAATAGATGATAATGCATTTCACTCATCACAAGAATCACTATTATGTAGGTTCGTGAACAAGGAAATGCAATAGATAAACATATCATTGACCTCTCTCATGGTCCAGCATGTTTGGCAAGTTGTTATCAAGGGTATTTTGTAAATGGATTTAAGTTTCATACATTAGAATATGGAAAAACTCGAAAAACAATGAATAATGGTGTTTGTGTGAAAGGTGATTGTTACAATGATTTTGACCGTGACTTTATGGTATATTGATAGATATAGTGGAGTTAGAATATTTTGGGATTAAATAAAGTTATACTCTTTAAGTGCCATTGGTTTGACATTGAGAGAGGTTATCGTGTTCATCCTAGACATGGTCTTGTTGAAATCAAACATAGGTCTATACTTGCTAGCAATGAACCTTTTATATTAGCTCAACAGAGTCAACAAGTGTATTTTACTCCTTATCCATCTAGAAAAAGAGATCGTCGTGATTGGTGGGTTATTTTCAAGACAAAAGCAAGAGCTAAATTTAATATTCAGAATCTTGATGTGGATATAGTGGATTTAAATGATGGGGTTTATCAAGAAATTCAAAATCCACATCCTATAAATATCACATATTCAGAAGAACTTGACAATCCCACTATTCTCGTTCACGAAGATTATGAAGAGGTAAATATTGAAGAAGAAGAAGAAGAAGAAGAAGGTGACGACGACGACGACGACGATGATGATGATGATGATGATGATGATGATGATGATGATAATGATGATGATGAAGCAAATGATAACGACGACGACACCAACAATGACGGCGACAATGATGATGATAAGGAAGAGGTCTTTTTTGGCTTATTGCCCTTATTTCTTTTAAGAAAATGTTTATGTGAATTAATAACTTAATTACTTTTTTGTTTGCTTATTATTTTACGATATTTTGTAAGATGTTTTGTAAAATGTTAATTTATTTTGTTTGTTAAGTTCATTAGTATTCTAATACATATATTATTTTTTTTTCATGTATTAAGGTATAATGAAACCATCAAAAAAATCATCTGGTAAGAAGGCTCGACCCGGTGGATCTTCTACAACGGGTTGGAAGTCCTTTTTCATGCCTACTCCACGATCTCAGACCCCACCAATTAACCTTGAAGCACAATTATTTCCATCAACAGAAGTGGATACTGATGAGGTAGACCCATCCACTGACCAACCGATTGACCAGAGAGATAGTCCAATTGCCCAAGGCCTATCCACACAGGGTCTATCTGGCCAAGCCTCATCATCTGCCGAGGGTATATCCCCTGACGGAATAGCGATCGAGCAGCTTAACATCGATCACACTTGGACGAACACAGGCAGTGATGCGAGTTCTGATGGTAGTGGCAGTGGAGGTAGAAAACGAACAAGAGGGCCCAATCAAGGATATTCGACTCCAAGTAATCCGGATCAAAGGGCACGACTTACTTGTCTGAATAACAGGTAATAAAAATAATAATATTATTTTGCAATATGAAGTTAATTATTTAATATTATATAAAAAATTTGAATTTATTTATGTCTCAGCGCTTTTTTAGAGCCTCAAGCTGTTCAAACAATTACAACATTAATTAAAGAGTATTTTACTGATCCTTGGCCAACATGGAAAAGTGTTCCAACTGCTGTGAAAACCCAAATATGGGAAAAATTTTCGGTATGTCAATCGCAAATAATTAATACATTACTTTATTTTATTATTTTATTTAACATGATTTTTTACTAATGATTTCAATTGATTTAGGAAATTTTTACATGGCCTCCTGAAGAGACGACTATTGTGAAAAATATTTCAGAGAACATTTGCAAAACACGATTCCGTGACTTGTTGCAAGCTGAAAGAAAAAAAGCAATGCAACATTTTGGCATGGATCGAATTGCAGACTGTAAAGGGTATACGTCCAGCTGGATCAAAGTTGAGATATGGGACTCCTTGATTGATGACTTATGGGGCAAATCGAAATGGGAGGCATAAAGGAAAGCAAAATCGATTGACCATAAAAGAAGGAACTGTTACCAAGCATACAGGTGGATCGATTTCTTTTCCTGTGGATGCACATAGACTGGTATGTAACTTTTTAAATCATATGTATGATATTCTAGTTAAAATATATGTTGTTTACAGCTAACTTCAATTTTTTAAATGTTTTACTTGTGAAGAGGAATCAAAATAATCGAACACCTACATATAAGGAGGGTTTTGATCGAACTCACAAAAAAAATGCTGGCCAAGGTGAATATGTGGACAATAAGTCGAAAGTTGTCAGTGTACGTATATTTAAAATTATTTCTTTTTATGTATGTCAATTATTATTTAATTACTTTTTAAGTATATATATATAATAATAATAATAATAATAAATTTTTTTATTATAGGAAAAATATAATGCTTCATTGGTTGAGAAGTATGGTGTGGATATTAGCAGTTAACCACACTTTGATCCTGTTGCTTGGTGTGACTGTATTAGAAGGATGGAAACAACCCACACACATGTGTACGGCCTTGGAAACAATTCACAAATAAAGATATACTTGAGTCATCAGCCTCCTCAACAAGTCCAATATTCTCGGTTTCTCAATCAACAGTAAGCCAAGATGAGCGAATTGATATTATAGAAGAGAAACTTGATGAAGTTCTCAAATATTTACCGCAAATGCACCAATGGATGGCTGAGATGACTCATGCATGGAAGAGTAGCAAAGGAGGCCCTTCAAATCCCGATGATAGACACTCACCGAACCTCGGAGATGGGCCTTCTTCATAAATCTCTGTTTTAATGTAAGAAATATTAAGTACTTTGTTCTTTTTATGTTTTAAGAATTTCATGGTTGTTGAGAGATGTTATGGATTTTATGAATTTTAACCATGTTTTATGATTATGTATGAATTTTATCGATATTTTATGTTTATATATTAAGGTCTTTTAAATGTTGCTATAGTCATGAATTTAGGGTTTTAAGCTTAAATTAAATATATTTCGGAAAACTTTTGGATAGAATTTTGGAATTTAACATTTTGGTAGCGAAATGCACAAATAATAGATGGTGATGAAAAAAAATATTATTAGCGACGGAATTCAAAGAAATTAGTGACGGAAATAATAGCATTAGCGACGGAATTTTCTATTGCTAATACCATTAGCGACGGAAAATTTCTATTATTAGCAACGGAATATTCCGTCACTGATAACATTCAGCGACGGAAAAAATTTATTATTAGCGACGGAATATTCCGTCGGTAAAAGTTTTTAGCGACGGAATATTTTAATAAAATTTAAAAATAAAAATAAAATTAGTGACGGAATTAGCGACGAAAAATTCCGTCGCTGATAATTTTACCTACGAATTACTAATGACAGATTTTCATGTTAGAGACAGAAAATTTTCGTCGCTGATAAGGATAAATTCCATCGCTAATTAGCGACAGAATTAGCGACAGAGTGTACTTTCAATGACGGAATGAGCATCAGCGACATTGATTTTTCCAGCGAAAATTTTTCGTTGCTAATCCGTTGCTAAAACGCTTCAGCGACGGAATCAGACTTTTAGTGACAGAAAATTCCGTCGCTGAAGGTCTCTTTTTTTGTAGTGCTTGTGCATGCCCAAAGCCATGATTAAAAATGAGTTCAAATCCCGTGATACGCATGCACAATGTAGATGCAGTCCTACAACCATGTAGTCTAATTCAATATCAACCACAGCACATATCACCTCAAAATCAAATCCCGACCTAGTAACCTTGATATCCACAAAATCAAGTATACAAAAGTCATGTCCATTCGTGAAGTTTAATATCACAGTCGTTCAATTCATATCACAATACTGATACTAGGACCCCCACCACTAGTATAGATCCTCTTAGTATCTCATGAATATATAATTATTATAAAAAAAATCATTTAAATATCAAAATAATGCAATATCGATAATATTAAATCCGAAACTTCTCCCCAATCAAAATCGAGATCATTGATCCTTTAGAATATGAATATATGCCTAAGTCTTTCAATAATTTTTTAAAGTTCGAGGTTTGATTATAAAATCACTAAATCGATTCCAAATTTGTTCATGCCATAATTTCATTTGATTTTGCAATCTCGACATAATAACCTCAATATCATTATGATCAAACTACGTACAAATCGAATCAATTTACCCAATTCAGTATCACTATCATCCATCACACACCACAACAACGATACTAAAACCTCCACCACCAATGTGGGTCCTCTTAGTATCTCACGTATATTTAACAATATAATACTATAAATCATCTAATTATTGATCTCATGCAATATTAGTGTTACCACTTTCGAAACTACTCCACAATCAATAAAGCAAAATTATTTAATCCCAAAAATCATCCTTACCTATCCGACTCAGTTGATAATTCCACAATTTAATGTTTAACTATGTAATTACCAACTTGATATTCTAATTCATGTTATATCATATCATTATCCAATTAACAATTCTATATGGCTTTATACAATAATAAATCTACTGCAGGCTTATATAAAAGCTTACCGATTCCAATGCTTGAGCTCGTACGTCGAGCCTAGCCTAAACTCAAGTTGTCGCCTTAGCACCTTGCTACACCTTTAATATGGTAGCATCGGATTGGTACCCATTTAACCAGGTCATTTTCTAATTTAATTTTATAAAACAGGGCACCTCGAATTGGTCTTACCAACTTAAAGCTTAGCGTGCGCATAGTCTGAGCTTCATGCATGTGCACCGAATTTCATGCTTACACCAGGCTTGACATGCATACACCTTTAAACATCATTAATTGATTCAATATGAATTCAATAAAATTCTAACTATGTATGTATGTGTATGTCGTGTATATACACCAAAAATTTGAACGGTATCACTTACCGATTAACCCGAGCCAAAGATTATATATACATATATATTCCCACTTCTTTTCTTTATTTCTTTCTTTTCTTTTCTTTTCTTTCCTCTTCTTTCTTACCTTGTTTTTTCTTGGCTGGTAAAATAGAGCACTCACGACTCTCTCAAATAGCCTTAGTTCGACCACTCTTCTAGCTTTTGCTGAGCTCCAAATTCAACCTTGTAAGCACACCAACTCAGCCTCCAATACCAGCCTTGATTAGCCTCCTAACGGCAACCCAAAAGCAGCGCTCACAACCTAAAAACCTCTTATGACAGCTAAGAATTTTCCACCAATGATAATCAATTTCGTATGATATTAGAAGTATGAGATATTAGGATAATTATGAGAATCACGGGAGTGATGGATTAATGATGGAGAATTGTTTCGAGAATGATTTATTTGAGTTAAATTGAAATAAGAGAAATTTTAATATTATAAGGATTTAAAAGTTTAATCCTTAAACATACATGATAAATATGCGTTAAGAATAAATGATGGGAGTAAATGAAATTAATACATATATAAATTAAATAAATAAAAGATATATATATCAATGATATAAATATGTCTATGTATATATATATATTAATATAATTTTTATATATACTGAATAAACATGTTAAATGAATGATTACACTTATAAAAAAAAAAGAAAATGGAAGTACATATATAGATAAAGATATTTATACATATATAGATATAAATATATATATATATATATATATATATATATATGTTTAAGGAAATATATAAATATTTTCACAAAAAAATGAAATATATAAATATAAAAAAATTAATTACTAGCTTCAAAGGAAGCCAGCGCTAGGTTGGTGGAAAAACACACCAACCCTCGTCTAAGTTGGACTGCTTTGCAGACTAACTGAAAGAAAAAAAAAGGTAAGGGAATCAAGATACCACCACCGATTCCCTTTCCCTTTTCTCCTCTATACGCCAATAGAGGAGAAGTCAGACAATGGTGGCTGGCCAGATGAGGGAGATCCAGGAGTCGGTCGCCGGTGAGAGAGATAAAGCCAAGATCACCATCGGTCGGAGAAGAAGGAAGATCGATCGGGAGAGAGATGAAAGGAGAGAAGAAAGGAAAGAAAGAAAAGAGGAAGAAGAAGGAAAAGGTAGGGCGTCTGCCCCTGCCACTATTGTCGGCGCCATCGCTGCTGCACCGGTGACCAGGAAGAGAAGAGGAACGGCGGATTTTTCGCCCTATGGATATCCGACCAGCAGTAACCCAAAAAAAAAAAAGAAAAAAAAAAGAGAAACTGAATATCGGTGTTTGGTGGTGTCGTAGAAGGCTGACTTGAAGGCTTTTTCTGGTGTTGTTTGGGCTAGCCTTATGCATGGAAAGCAAGGGATTTTTGGGGCTGTATCGGTTGTTGGAAAGAAATGTATTTTTGGGCACTGCTACAGATTCGAAACAGAGCAAGAAAGGGGCCGTTATGGGCTAATTCAGGTCTGTTTTTGGTGGCATTTTTAGGAGTTGATTTGGCTGGGAAATGTGGTTGGAAATCGAAGTGAGGGAGCCAGAACCGAGAGGGACTGTTGTCATGACTCTTGGGCGCTGTCCTTGAGGGCTATAGCAGGTGGTTTTGGTGCCGAACAAAGAATAAGATAGGGCATCTTAAGGCCCTGAAACAGGGATGTTTGAGGTTGAATTTTAAGGCTGTAGTGATTAAGGCTACTCAAGGCTGGTCGGTACTGTTTGAAATTAAGCTAAGTGATGTACAGGGGAAACTATCGGGATGGAGAAACATGTTAACAAGGTGTTTAAGGTTCTGAACTGGGGCCAACCAGCACTGTCTTTGGCTGATGTGTAGGCTGTGTTTTGGTGGCTGGAACAGCGTTGGTTCAGGGGCTGTGTTTGGGTGGTGTTAGAACTGAAGATGGTAAATTTCAAACACTGAAAATGGCTGTTTAAAGGAGTGAAATTTGGCACCCAAGCAGTTGAAATAAGCGTGAAAACAACAGTGAAAATCTGATCGGGATTGAGGCTAGAACCGAAAAGGTAAGAGTCCCTCTAGGCTTAAGTTTAAAATTCATGTGCGTGTATATGTGTGGGTGTGAAGAATATGATGAGAACGGATTTATATACATTTTTATATATATAGACATGTATATATGCCATTAATAAGATAATGAAGGATAAATTATCGGCGTAGATTTGATTGGGATTTTGAAGAGAATAAGTGATACGAAATTCGTCCAAGGAAGGCTTTTCAAAGGTGAGAATCTATATTTCGTTTTTAGATTGAGGTGTGTGTATGTGTGTATATAAATAAGTATACACACATATATATAAAAATATATATCAGTAGGATGATAGTGGAGAATTTTGTCTTGATGTAGAAATGATCTCGATTTAATTTTGGTTCTACGATATATGTTTTTTGGTATATGATTAAGCGAATTAGGATATGTTATTGAGATGATAATGAATTAATTTGTAGTGGCTTGGAGTGGTGTAGGAGCTGGACTTTTGAATGGAAAGTTCGGGGAAGATAATTTTTAAGCATTGAGGTAATTGGATTAAGTAAAGTTTGCTAGAATCATCTCGTAAGAGATAATTAGGTTTATTTTAATAATTAATTTAGCTTTTGAATTAAGCGATACAATGCTATTGATCAAGCAATTGAGGTAAGTAAAGGTAAGATTGAAGATACAATTGAATTGTGATTTTGGACACTGCTTGGGCTAGATTGAAACGTTGTTTTTCTGCCTTGTGTGTTATGGCCAGCCAAGCTTGTGTGTTGTGTGAGATATATTGTATGTGCTAGTTAATATGTGAACATCTCTTGTAAATATATTGTATAGAAATTAGTCTACCTATTGGATTGTGATAAGACTAGTGAATTGTGATTGAGATTGAATGATTGAATTGTAATGAAATGTCTGAATTGTGATTGATATGAAAATTATGGAATAAACTTGTATTATTGCGTTTTCTGCAAGCTAGGCTAAGCTAAAATATAGGTCGTTATGCCGTCGAAATTTCTAGTGATTTGAATAGGAATAAGTGAAATTATAAACCTTATTCATTTTATGTGCGAGAGTTAAGTAAACTGTGCATGTCTTGCATTAATTACACTAGATAGCCATGTAAAGTGTATAGTGATATTTCGTGGATGCTTATGTGAATTCATGCATAGCATGTTTTATTATGTTGCTCTACTAAGTTTTGATTTAAAAATCATGGTATTGAATCGATTTTGTAATAATTGGCATCCATGCAAATTTGTAAACGAAAAGTTGTTTTTTTTTTTTTATTTATGTTTTGAAAATCGGGCGTCTTCCAGGCAAAACGGACAAGGTAGTCAGATTACAGACTGTAGAAGCCACCTCTAGAGACCCTATAGGTACTACGTCCTACATAGATACCCTCGGGACTGTGGGAGCTATCTCTAGAGTCCTAAGGGAACTACGTGCTACAAGGTACCTCTGAATCTCGATGATACGTCCCATTTTGCTAAGTTTTGATAACTGCTCCGTTTTGTGAACTATTATCTTTCGATCTGTACTCGATTTTCAGCTTCTCCTTTAAATGCAGGCAGACCATTGACCTTTGAGTCACTTTGAGCCTATTGAGCTTGCTCTAGGTTTTATTACCCATCTATCGAGCTTTGTGATTGTCACGACCCAAAAGTCGTGATGTGCACTTAACACTTTCACTTCATTACGGTTTACCAATTTTACGAACTAAATTTTTTTTCACTCTAAAGTTTGTATTCAGTGTCAGTATCACCGTTAAACAATTTCCACTTTTCGCAATTTAATTTGACTTATTGTTACTATTTAAGTTATTAACTCCTAAAGCAAATCAATTTCTTCCTTAATATTTTAATTCAAGATTTAATTTAGCAAAAGAAAAAGATCGAAAATCTCTCCTTATATAAAATCTTTTTTTCCAGTTAATTAACCTTCAAAATATATATATTTTTAATATCATATCTCAACTCCATAATCCACAGTTTACATTATCATACACTACACAATCTCAGAATCATCAATTAAACATTTTAACATTCCACAAAGTCCACATTTATAATATTACGATCACATTCCAGATCACACTCGATAATCATACTAGTTTATAATAATCTAGAGCGATCTTAAGTTACATCCCAAAATATTTTCAATAAACATATATTGTGCATTGCATAATGTCTATACATGATACTCAACATGATATACAAAATTTCATATACCTCAAAAGTGATAAAAGTAGCGCTCTGAGAACTTAAGTACCACTACTAGGTATGGTCCCCAAGGCCTCGCACAAAAACTCCGAGTGTGGAGTCTAACTCGTAGGATGTGCAAAGTTATTAGAAAGGGGTGAGCAAACCACGACTCAATAAGTAGCTTAAGTAAATGCATGTTAGACTCGTGTTGATCTACATGCAAGTGTAAAAAAAGCAATGTTGAAGTGACATGTATGCATGGTATTCAATCACAATTTTAAATCAAAACACTTTTGTCATGCACTTCAAACACTCTTGCCATGCTGTTCAATTCAAAACACTTTAATATGCACTTTATTTAAATCAAATTTACTATACATTTCGATTAAATCAATTCATTATACATTTCAGTTAATTTCAAAACACTATGTACTTCAATAAATCAGTCACTATGCATTTCGATAAATCAATCAGTATACTTTTTGATAAATCAATCAACATACTTTTCGATAAATCAATCAATAGGCACTTCAATAAATCAATAAATTCATAAAACGAAAATCGATACCCATTGGGCATAGAGCCTTGATTCACTGAAATCAATACTGATAGTAAAACAACAGTATGTAGAGTTTAGGCAATAATCCTTAATCAGTGATACGGTAACAATAACGATGACCATCCTAGCTAGTGATGAAATGGTGTCGCAAGCAATACGAAATCCATGGCCATAGAAGAGTACTCCAATCGAAAGCTGGAAGTTACCTGCTTGTTTTCTAGACAAGTAACAATTTACCTAGAGCACTAGGCTCGATAGGTACGGTACAGTATAGTAGTCTAGAGCACAAAGCTCGATAGACAGGTAATAAGACCTAGAGCTAAGCGCGATAGGCTAGAAATGACTCGAAGGTCGTAGGATATGCTTGCACTCAAAAACAGTTCAAAAACAATGTTCTCGTGTAGCAGTTGGCTTACACAGATTTCAAAGCACTTATTAAATCAGTTTTGAGTTTAAAATACAAGGAAGTTTCGATTTATTTCAAAAGTCAGTTCAAACCAAGACTTTGCGATTTAAAATATAATGCAAGTCTTTAGAACATAGATATTAAGTAATTAAACTCAAAACATGCTGTACGTGAATACACATATGCATCAGTTCACTTCACTTAACATGCACACTTGGTTTGCCACAACACACAAGGCAGAAAACAAGTTTCAATTCAGCCCAAGCATAAACCGAATTTATAAACTAACTATACCTCAATGTTGAACCATAGCTTTCGTATTTTCTTAACGTAAGAATTAACCGAAATATTTATCAAATTTAAACCATTCTTAAGAGATAGTGCTAACATACTTTACTTATTCCACTTACCTCACGCTAAGCTAATACTTCCTTTTCTCGAAGTCAAAGCTTACGCTTCCACACCACTTTGGATCACTACACTTCATTTCATTAACACTTTAATCAATCACACATATTAAAGATGTATAACTATACACATTTACACAATCCACAATCACTAACTCTCCCATTCACTGTTCATATCATCACTAAGTCAGGGGTATCCATTCAAAATCTTCTATCGTATCACAATACTTCAAAACAATTTTCACTTAGTCATTTTTATCGATTCAGCACCATATCATACTCATATCAGTCCATATATATATATATATATATATATATATATATATATATATATTAAGCCAAATTTGCAAAATCATCATTATTATCACACTATATTTATTAAAACTCATACAATATAATTCTAGTTTGGAATTATATAGACATCTCACCGACTCTGAGCTTAGCGCACGTACACCAAACTTAACTAAACCCGCATTTGTCGCTTTGGCATCGCGCTACATGTTTACATATTGAAATCGGGTTATTATTGGTCATATAAATTCTAATAAATTTCTAAAATTTGAAATGGCTAGTACGACTTGTCTTATTGGTTTTCCTTGAGCCAAGACACCATTAATTTCCTCTCCTTTGAGCCTCTAAGTCGAAATTTTCTCTCCCATTTCAATCAAAGCCACTTTCAAAATTTTCCTTAGTCGAGTTCTATATCATCTGTACCCCTTAACATTTCCAAATCAATTCCCCTTTTTATCCTTTCCAAGGAGACCAAGAATGAAACTCTATTGTTTATGCATTTTCTCGGTAAATTCAACTTCTTCCAAATTTTCTTTCAATCTCTCTTGTTCTCGCACAGCCTCTTTCTCTCACATTTTCCAACTAGGCTTAACTCCTATAGCTGCAATCAGAACCAGAAAATGTCAAGGTGTATGTGTGGGACTGGCCTCCTCTTCCTTCCTCCTTATCTCTTTCCTTTTTTCTCTCCTCTCAGTCTACACTGCTTCAGTTGAAATAGTCTTCTGTTCAAACCTCAATAACAGCTCCAAGAGCCACGCAGTATAGCCCCTATTCTGTCTTCATTCCAGCCATTGTTCAGCCCCTTATGCTGCTATGGAAACTCAAGAATGTAACCCTGAACTAGTCCCACAATTCAAGTTTTCCTTTAACTTCTCATTTTATTTCTTCACTCCATCTTCACCATAGCAGCCCTTACTTCAGCTCCATTCCTCTTCAAGTGGGCTACTACGTGCCAAGCTTCCTTTCTCTACTCAGAAATTTCACAACAATAAAAGTGGAGGGATAGCACGTTTAAAATTCTCTCAACTGCCTCTATTCCTCTTCAGCAGATCATCACTTTCACTTCTTCAGTTTCTCTACTTTTTTTTCAATTTCTTCTACTTTGCTCTTCCTAAATTCTAGCAAGGAAATAGCCCTGTCTATATACCAGAACTGCTTTGATCCATCACCAAACCACCTCTCGGTGATAGCAAGATTTAGTTCCTAAAATTTCAGCTGTTTAGCCTCCCTGAAGTTGGCCTTTAGACCACCGTGTCTAGCCTCAAATGCAACCCAAAACCCTTGCTGCAACAACTGCCCTATCATCTTCCTAAACTCAGCACTGCTTCAGGCCCCTGTTCTGACCATGAATTTTATTCCTCACTTCTTACTTCTGCCTAAAATACCCAAGGATGAACACAGCCCTAAGTTCCCTTCCTCACCGAGAAAAGCCTGCTGTCTCATGCTCCATTCTCCTTCTTCATCCCATCTTCTCTCCCTCGTCTCTTGTAGCTCTCTTCTATCATTTCACAGCCCGAGAGTCCCCACTGCTTCCGCCACTTCCTTTTCCACATTTCACGCCATCTTTAGCCACTAAGAGGAGCTCCTAATTCTATCTACAATGCCAGCTGCAGCTCCTCTCGTTGGGCTCATCTCTCACATAGAAGCTATTTCGATTTCACTCTCGTCAATGTTGGTTGTAAGAGCAGCAGCATTTGGGTCCCTTGCCACACGCCTCCTCTGCTTCAATTCTCTTGCAACTCCTCTTTCCCTCAGGCTCTTTTTCTTCCCCTTTTCTTTTCATTCTTCTTTGGCTTTTGTTAAGCCACTAGTGATGATGATGATGATGGTCTGCCAAAGATAGACCATTATTGTGGGATTCAATTTCTAGAGGAGTAGGGCAGCAGATAGTTTGGTGGGTAAAATCCCACCAAACCCGATTCCTTCTTTTTTTTAATTTATATATATTATTCAATCATATATTTATTTATATATATTTAATATATATTCACTTATATATTTATTTACATATATATTCTTATATATATACACATTCTTATATATATATATATACACATATTTATTAATATATATTTCTTATATATATTCACTTATATGTATTTCTTCACTAATATGTTTCTTCTTTCTTAATTGATATATATATATATATATATATATATATATGTTTATTTGCTTAAATTTCTATTCCTTAGTGCTTACCATAGTCGATCTCTTAGAATTTAGTAATCACATAAATCCCGTTATGATTTATCAAAATACTTAAATCCAAATCCCATTTTCAAAATCTTAACTCCATCAATTACTTAATTCTTCAAAAAATTCTAAAATAACCATTTATTCTAAATTAATATATTGATTTCTATATAATGAGAGTTAAAATTTTTCAGTTATCACAGTGATCTAGACTATCAGGGCAGTGTGCCTATTGAGCTTAAGGCTCTGGACAAATCAATACTTGTCTGGAAAACTAGCAGACATGTTCGAGTTCTTGATTGATCAGCAAGATTGGACTATTCTATGGCTATAGATACCATACCATGGGAGCTACCTCTAGAGACCCAAAACAACCAACGTGCTACACGAGTATCTCCAGGATCGTGGGAGCCACCTCTAGAATCCTAAGGGAATTACATGCTACATGGATATCTCTTGGACCATAGGAGCCACCTTTAGAGACCCCAAAGGAACTACGTGCTACACAGGTACCTCTAGGACTATGGGAGCCACTTTTAGAGTCTTGAAGGAACTACATGCTACACGGTTACGTTTCTGTGACGTTTTATCCATCACTAGCTTGGGTGTATATTAAATGTATATCAGTGAATCGGGATAACTGCTTAATCGGTTTTAAAATCATTTTCAGTGAAATGAGGCTTACGCCTAAAGTGATAAGTAATTAGTTTTGATATTATTTTTCAGTGATTTGGGGCTTTTGCCT
The DNA here is from genome assembly GCA_031772115.1 of Heritiera littoralis. Taxonomy (NCBI): domain Eukaryota; kingdom Viridiplantae; phylum Streptophyta; class Magnoliopsida; order Malvales; family Malvaceae; genus Heritiera; species Heritiera littoralis. The sequence goes on along the minus strand of JAPDPK010000220.1, from coordinate 661,691 downwards.
AAAAGTGATAAGTGGTCGATTTTGAAATCATTTTTAGTGAATTGAGGCTTACGCCTAAAGTGATAAGTGATCGGTTTTGATATTGTTTTTCAATGATTTGGGGCTTTTGCCTAAAAGTGACAAGTGATCGGTTTTGAAACCATTTTCAGTGAATTGAGGTTTACACCTAAAGTGATAAGTGGTCGATTTGAAATCATTTTCAATGATTTGAGATTTTTGCCTAAAAGTGATAATTTATTAGTTTTGATATCGTTTCTTGAAAATTGAGGCTTGTGCCTAAAGTGATCAGTTACATATTTGATGTCTGTATTCATTTTTAGTACTACGAGGCATTTCACCTAATTGTATCGATTGTGAGCTCATTCATTTTAAAACCTAATTGTATCGATTGTGAGCTCATTCATTTTAAAACGAAGTGCATAAGAATCTGTTTTGAACTAAGTGCATAGTGATTATGTTTAGAACTACGCACATGTACTTGAATTAAATGGACAATGTAACTGTTTTAATTGAAGTGCATTAATTCAAGTGAATACTAAAAGTGTTTTGATCAAAGTCCATATTGGGACACTTGGTATCATGACATAATACCATGCATACACATCACTTCATTACTGCTTAGGCATACACTTCCATGTAAAACGACATGAATCTAGCAATTACTTAAACTACTTACTGAGCCGTGGATTGCTTACCTCTTATTTCCACTTCCTGCAAACTATTTGAGCTAAGTTCCTGCTATCAAAGTGTTTATGTGGGCTCTCGAGGATCATACCTAGTCTAGGTACGTACCAGTGTCCTTTGAGCCCCGCTTTCACTACTTTTTGAGGTATACAAATAGTGTAATATTTTATTTTCATACACATTCTATATAGATTACACAATACAGTTTGTTTGTATGATGGATGTCACTTAGGATAGTTTTAGGTTATTTTGTGAACGAAATGACTAGTGCGATCTTGGAACCTAATTAATTTAGAGTTGTGAATGGATGTTACTGGATGTGAGATAATATGGAAATGATTGTTGTGATTGGGATATAGTGAATGCTTATCTTTTGCAGGTGATAATCTAGAGAAATCTCTTATTATAAAAGGGGATATTTTCGATCTATTTTTAATCAAGGTTGTGTAATGGAGTAAAAATGATCATTAAAAGTCTAGGAAAGTTTTATAACACACCATTGGAGTAAAGAATAAGTTGGATTAAAACGAAAAAGGATAACTAAAAATCATTTAATGATTACACTGACACAGAATACAAACCATAAGTGAAAAAAAAATATAGTTCATAAATTTGTTAAATGAAATAATTGTAAGAGTTAAGTGCAGATCACAGCTTTCGAGTCATGACACCTCCCCTGTTTACTGCCTTGAATCTGTCCCTTGCAACTGCTCGTACACACTACTATTTTCTCTCTTCTAAGCCTTGTGTCCAACCTTTAAAAGACACAAAGTAGCCACCAAGCAGCAGCCAAATGACACCTCTGAATGTCCCTGTTCAGGCCACTCGAAGGCCCTTAACTCAGCCACTTCACACAGCTCCCAAACTCAGTTTCAACATCCAACTTTGACATTCTCACTAGAGTCACCCTCCTGCTCTGTATGCAATCCAATTCTGCTTTGGTTTCCTTCATTGTTTTGTTTTCAAATCATCAACTCACCACTATTTCTCTCACATCTCATGCCTATGTTTCCTTATCTATTTTCCTTTTTTATTTTTTTATTTTTACTTAATGAGTGATGACAGATGAAGTATTGAGGACAACAAAGAGGGAGGTGGGTGTTTAGGGGCTTAGGGTTTTGAGTGCTCTATTTGGGTTTTTGAGTGCTATGTGGTTTGGTGGGAATTTTCCCAACAAACCGATTTGATATTTATTATTATTATTATTTTGATATCTATATTATATATTCATAATTATCTTTTAATTACATTTTGATATTTCACATACTTATCTACATATATGTTCATCCTTATATACTTATATGTATTTATATACATATATCTTTATATTTATTTATATGTATTTATATACATATATCTTTATATTTATTTATATGTATCTATACTTATGTGTACATATAAATATTCCCAAAATATAATTAATATATATATATATTCCTTTATCCTTTCAATATATATATATATATATATATAAATATAATATATATCTATATACCTTTATCTTAAGATAATAAGATACAATATACATAATATATACAATATTCTAAATTCCAAAAATATAATCATCTTATTTTACTTTGTATTTACATACATACATCTACACATCATAAATTTGTGTGTGCATTTATTTATCCATGGTTGTGCATTTATTTATCCATGGGTTATGTATTCAAATCCCTTGTTCTTTCAAATGTGTTTGTATTTATATATGTATATTTCCAAATATATACATGTATAATTAATTATATTTGTATTAATTTTTTATAATTAATTATATTTACGCATTTATATTTGTACGTATATATGCATGCTTGCATGCATGTTGCATGTATTTAGTTTATGTACGTATGCACGCATGCACATTGCATGCATTTAGTTCGATTTGTGCGTGTACGTAAACATATGCGCATTATTCGCATACCTTATCTATATCGATTTAACGTCATTGTACATACGGTATGTGTGTACATTTCACGTCATTCTCAACTTCTATTCTCGAAAATCTCATTTCGATAATTATGAATCATAATCATATATTTGAGATTCGCAAATTACATTATTACATTATAAATGCTTATAATTACATGTTGAGTACATGATCCATTTTAAGGAAATTGTGGTTCTCACACCGTGAGCCAAGGCCGTTGTAGGTCAAAAAAGGGAAAGAGAGTGGCCGAGAGAAAGAAACCAATGAGAGGAGAAAAGGAAGAGAAAAAAAGGGCTGATGGTGTCAGTCAACTAGCAATGACGTGTCAAGGAGAGAAAGAGGAAGAGTGCTACTACCGCCAAAGCGTCAAGCCGCCGTCGATGATGCTTGAATCAAGAAGGCAAGGGCTGAACAAGGTCTAAACCAGTTCAGCAGAAAAAGAGGAAAAAAAGAAAAAGAAGAAGCTTATGGAAATTTTCTTGGATTTTCAAGCTTGGAAGGGAGTAAGGGAAGTGTAGCTTTATTTAATTAAATTTGTATATAGTTTTAATTATTTGTTTCTAAGCATTTATGTATTGTTTAGGATTGTAGCGAAATCATTAAGTGATTAATTGTGGAGTTAGCTAAGCTTGGAGGTTGCTACTTGTTAAGCTTCGATAAATCGGTAAGATATTTAAATAAGGTTGATTTAGAATTGTGGGAAACCGTATTATTTTAGGAAAATAAATATTTCCTAGAATCAAGTCCATATATTTAGTTGTAATTATGTATTTATTGAGATCCCGTAAGTTTAGGGATTTCAATTAGTATTAGGAGTAGTTTCCTAATTTAGTGCTAGAGGCCTTGTGTATATAAACAAACGTATTATTCAATAAACAATTCAATTCAAACCCTAAACATTGACATGGCATCAGAGCAGTAAGATTTTTCTGGGAAATTAGGTGTTTTTTTTTTGGCCTGTCATAGTTTTTCTTTTCTGTTTTGCTCTGTTTTTCTACTGCCAAAACAGAGCATTTACAGTGCTTTACCAGCCTTCATTGCTGGAAATTTTTTATCATTGCTGTTTTTTTCTTTCTTCTTCAAGTAATCTGTTAATTTCTGCCCATTGGAGACCAAGGACGATGTCAGAGACCAAGGAGATTGGTACGACTGCTGTAGTTCCATTGGATGAAGGAGGCAAAACTCAATCGCAGGGAGAATTGCAAGCCATTCAAGCTGCCTACAGATTGGATGGAAAGAATTACCTCAAGTGGTCCCAACTTGTTCGTACAATCTTGAAAGGCAAAGGGAAGATCGGCCATCTGTTAGGTACGGGACCGAAGCCAGGAGATTCAGGTTTTGGAGTATGGGATGAAGAGGATTCCATGATTATGGCGTGGTTATGGAATTCTATGGTGCCCGAGATAAGTGATACGGTTATGTTCATGGCTACGGCCAAGGACATTTGGGATGCAATCCAACAGACCTACTCAAAGGCCAGAGATGCAGCTCAAGTGTACGAGGTGAAGGTCAAGACTATGGCTGCGAAGCAAGGAAGCAAGACTGTGACCGAATATGCCAACCAATTGAAATCTCTATGGCAAGAACTTGACCACTATAGGGTGATTCAGACTAAATGCCCGGATGATGCAGCCATACTAAAGGATTTTATTGAACGAGATAGAGTTTATGACTTTCTTGTTGGTTTAAACTCTGAGTTTGATCAAGTCAGGATCCAAATTCTCGGAAAGCAGGAAATTCCATGCTTCAATGAAGTGGTGGCTATTATTCGGAGTGAAGAAAGTAGAAGGAGCTTGATGCTTGATCCTCAAACTGTAGATGGTTCAGCCATGGTAGCTGAAAGTGTAAAAAATGGTTCGACAAGCATGGAAAGGAAGGCTGCCATTGAAGTAGGCAAGAGTGGTCAGCCCAAGGCTCAAGGCCGTGATGGATTATGGTGCACCTACTGCAAAAAGGGGCGCCACACTCGTGAGAAATGCTGGAAACTGCATGGGAAACCTCCCAGCCGTGAGTGGGGTCAAAGAGATAATCCGTCGAGGGGTAATGGGCAAGCCCATGTTGCTGGTAACGCACCACATGGAGAAGCCAAGCAGGAACCAGCAAGTCTTAACCAAGAGGAGGTGGAAAGAGTGAGATCATTCTTAAGTAACCTCGAGAAACCTACAGGTACTTGTACTTTGGCGTATTCAGGTAAGCTTCTATTTTCATTTGGATTAAATGCCTCAGAAACATCCTTTACTCAATCTTGGATCATGGATTCAGGAGCCACCGATCACATGACCCACTCATCCAAACATTTTTCCACATACTCACCATGTTCAAGCAATAAGAAAATAGCCACAGCTGATGGATCCTTAGCAACCGTAGCTGGTATAGGAGATGTTCAAATAAACCCATCCATAACCTTGAAAAATGTCCTTCATGTTCCTAAGCTATCCACCAATCTTGTCTCTGTACAGAAACTCACACAAGACTTGCTTTGTAATGTGACTTTTCACAGTAGTTATTGTTTATTTCAGGACAAGGATTCGGGGAGGACGATTGGACGTGCTAGAGAACGGGATGGTCTTTACTACCTTGCGGAATTAAACAAGTCAAACATATTCGAGAGCAGATCACCCCACTCATTCATGTCCGAGTCTATGTTATCTAGTAAGGAGAAAGTTTTTCTTTACCATTGTCAGTTAGGACATCCATCATTTAGGGTTATTAAAATTCTGTTTCCTTCATTGTTTACAAAGTTGGATATTGAGAGTCTTCATTGTGAGGTGTGTGAACTTGCCAAACACAAGCGTATACCTTTTCCAATAAGCAATAAAAGAAGCATTTTTCCTTTTTATCTTGTTCACACTGATATTTGGGGTCCCTCTACTGTTGCTAATGTGTCAGGGGCACGATGGTTTGTGACTTTTATTGATGATTGTACCCGAGTTACCTGGGTTTTCTTGCTTAAACATAAGTCAGATGTTAGCACTGTGTTCCCTAATTTCTACTCCATGGTAAAAAACCAATTTGGTGTGAGTATTAAAAAACTTAGGTCAGACAATGCCAAGGATTATTTCAATCAAATTCTTACCCCTTTTTGTCAAAGAGAGGAATAATTCACGAGTCTTCCTGTGTGAGAACACCACAACAAAATGGAGTCGCCGAAAGAAAAAATGGGCACCTTTTAGACCAAACCCGAGCACTGTTGTATCAAAAAAATGTGCCAAAAAGTTTCTGGGGGGAAGCAGTTCTCACAGCCACTCATCTCATCAATAGATTACCCTCTAGAGTTCTAGGATTCAAAAGTCCAATGGATGTGCTTTCTTCATTCTATCCGAACCTCTCTACCACAAACAATCTTACACCTCGCATTTTTGGGTGTGTGTCCTTTGTTCATATCCACAGTCAAGACAGGGGGAAGCTAGACCCTAGAGCTCTAAAGTGTGTTTTTATTGGTATTCCTCAACTCAGAAAGGATATAAGTGTTACCATCCTCCGTCTAAGAAATTTTATGTGTCACGAGATGTAACATTCAATGAACAAGAGGCTTATTTCACTCAACCTTATCTTCAGGGGGAGAGTCTTAGGGAAGATAAGGAAGGTTTTCTTGGGTTGCCTGATCTTTCACTTTTGTCTCAACCCAATCATATGCCCCAACTGTCTGTTGAGCCATCTGTTGAGTCTGAACCTGAGTCAAATGCCCCAGTTGTTGGTGAACTTGAACCTGAGTCAAATAAGACCACTCTTACTGCACCAAATGTGTCTGAACCCAAACTAGTACCTAACCCCGAATCTGCTCTTGGAGATGTGAGATTTGGTAAAAACTTGGTGTACTGAAGGCAGAAAAAGGCCAATCCAGGATCTATGCAAGTTCAAGAGTCCAACTCAAGTCCTTCAAATGAGGTAACAATTACTAACTTTCCCGCATTACAGAGTGAAACCAAAGCCCAAATTACTGATACTGAAGATGACCAGGACCTTCCAATTGCTATTAGAAAAGGGACCAGAAAGTGTACAAAACAGCCATTATATCCTCTTTCACACTACCTATCATTTAAAAATTTCTCACCAACCTACAAAGCCTTCCTTGTAAGCCTAAAGAACACCACCATTCCTACTACCTTATCTGAGGCATTGTCTAATGAAAAATGGAAACAAGCCATGGATGTGGAGATGGAGGCTCTAGAGAAGAATAAAACTTGGGAGTTGGTGAAGTTACCAGCAGGAAAAAGGTCGGTGGGGTGCAAGTGGGTTTATACTGTGAAATACAAGGCAGATGGGTCAATTGAGAGATACAAGGCGAGGTTGGTAGCTAAAGGGTATACACAGACTTATGGGATTGACTACCTAGAGACGTTTGCCCCAGTTGCTAAGATGAATACAGTCAGAGTAATCTTATCTCTAGCTGCCAATTTTGGTTGGGAACTACAGCAATTTGATGTGAAAAATGCCTTCTTACACGGGGAGCTTAAGGAGGAGATTTATATGGAGATTCCACCAGGTTATGGAAGGAATGTGATTGCCAATACTGTATGTAAGTTGAACAAAGCTTTGTATGGCCTGAAGCAATCTCCTCGAGCTTGGTTTGGAAGATTTGCTAGAGTCATGTTGGCCATGGGATACAAACAAAGTCAGGGGGATCACACATTGTTTATCAAACATTCTGCTTCAGGGGGAGTAACAGCACTGTTAGTATATGTGGATGACATTATATTAACTGGAGATGACAAAAGGGAGCAGCAAATATTGAGTCAATGCTTGGCTAAGGAGTTTGAAATTAAGACTTTGGGAAGATTGAAATATTTTCTGGGAATTGAAGTTGCGCACTCTAGAAAAGGATTTTTATATCCCAACAGAAGTATGTTACGGATTTGCTCAAGGAAACGGGCAAAACTGCATGCAAACCCGCAAGTACTCCTATGGACCCAAACCTCAAGCTAGGAAAAGCAGAGGAAGATGCCACAGTAGACAAGGAAATGTATCAACGTCTCGTGGGAAGACTGATTTACTTATCACATACCAGACCTGATATAGCTTATGCGGTGAGCTTAATCAGTCAGTTTATGCATAGTCCAAGAGAGGTTCATTTGCAGGCTGCCCACCGAATTTTGCAGTATCTTAAAGGAACACCAGGAAGAGGAATTCTGTTCAAGAGGAATAGGAGTACGACACTTGAAGCCTATACTGATGCTGACTATGCAGGATCGATCATCGATAGGAGATCAACCTCCGGGTATTGTACCTTTCTTGGAGGGAATCTTGTGACATGGAGAAGCAAGAAACAGAGTGTAGTAGCACGTTCTAGTGCTGAGGCAGAATTTCGTGCAATGGCACAAGGCGTGTGTGAGCTACTTTGGCTGAAAATTATCCTAGAAGACTTAAAGATTAAATGGGAAGGGCCTATGAGGCTCTACTGTGACAATAAATCAGCAATCAGCATAGCTCATAATCCAGTACAACATGATCGAACGAAGCATATCGAGGTGGATAGACATTTCATCAAGGAGAAGTTAGACAGTGGCTTGATATGTACTCCATATGTGTCAACACATGGGCAACTTGCTGATATCCTCACCAAAGGGTTGAGTAGCACGGCATTTGAGAGAATTGTATCCAAGCTGGGAATGGAAAATTCCTATTCACCAGCTTGAGGGGGAGTGTGGGAAACCGTATTATTTTAGGAAAATAAATATTTCCTAGAATCAAGTCCATATATTTAGTTGTAATTATGTATTTATTGAGATCCCGTAAGTTTAGGGATTTCAATTAGTATTAGGAGTAGTTTCCTAATTTAGTGCTAGAGCCCTTGTGTATATAAACAAACGTATTATTCAATAAACAATTCAATTCAAACCCTAAACATTGACAAGAATTATATTGTAATAGGAATGACTGATTTTGAGTATTTAAAAATGATATTGAGAAATTGTTGGAAATGTGAATATTGTAATTGTTGTATTATTTGAGTATTGCTTGCATATTCACTCTGAATATTTAGAGAATATACAAGAAAATTTATGGAATGTGCCAAATTTGGCAATGAAATATGAAAGAAGATGACTTGATTAGAATATTATAGTTTGGAACATTGTGAGATAATGATAGAATCTTTTTAAAAAATATTGTTGGGATTGGATGGGTTAATTATTTGGAATGTCGATTGAATATTTAAGAAATTTGTTGGAACATGGTGAAATAAGATTGGAATTATGTGGAATGTTATTGGAGTAACATTATTATAATGTTAAAATATCATTAGAGTGATGATAGAATTTAAATGAAAATTTGTGAATATCTTGAATGTTGTAAAATGTAGTTAGAGTATTGATAGAAATAGATGAATATGTGAATGAAGAAAGTATAGTCCCTTTGAAAGAATATGAAACTTGTATGGTGGGAAGAGAATTTTTATAAATGGTCATGTGGGAGGATGTTATGATATGAATTTTGATTTGTGGTGACATTTATAAGTATGACTTATGGATCTTGGTGGAAACAAAATGAATAACTTGAAGGTGAGATATGAGATATTGGTTGTGTGGATTATTTATTGTAGTGAGTCGAATTAGTATTTATTTGACATTGATAAGGAATAATTAAATGATATGTGAAATCAGAATGTGAGCCATGGTGCATTGGTTGCTATGGTATGTGAAACTTGAGAATAGATGAGTGATTCTAATGTCTTATGAAAATTGTTGGAATATTAATATCTGTGACACATTGAGGTGTGATGGATTACGATGGTGAAGTTAGAACTGTGAAGTTGAATGATAATTGATTATTGTGGTTACCATTAGAATAAAAATATATATACGGATGATATTGGGAGATATATATATATATATATTTATATATATGAGTATGTATGTATGTACACACATGTTGCGTGACCTTACTGCATAATCAAGGCATAGTAGCACATTGTGGTGCATGTGACTACTTGATTTAATGTGTAATGCAATTGAATTGGATAAAATAGTCATGTGATAGTGGTAATCAGTATAACACTTGACACCATGATTAAATATAATTTGAAAAAAATTTATGGGAGAGTGATACCTTGGCATGATGCATGACACCCATATCAATAGTTTTTGAGACTCTTTACATAAATGCATTGACTTTAAGCATGCATGACATGTTGTTTGACTAATTGAAAGTGCGGATTGTTTTAAAAGCATATGATTGATCTTTGAACATATTTGAATTGTTTTTGGAAAGAAATGAGCTTGTGGCATGCTATATGTGCATAGATGGGTTTCAAAGGAAAGCATAATAGCACTTGTGATTTTACAAACTTTTCAAATTTCAGTATATGTGAACGGTTGGAGAATCTAAACTTTTAGAACTTTTTGAAATTTAGATTTTTAGATTACGGCTAATACTTTATGTCAATAAACTACTATGAAAGTGCCTAAGTGGAGATCACTCCTTAGGCAATCATACTTGTTCGACAATTGTCATAGACAAGTCTCAATTCGTACTTGATCAATGGAACTGGAGTTTTCGAATCTATAGCCATGGATGGCTCTTTAGTCCAAAGATGTTCAACACATTGACCAGTTACTATGTGATTAGATAAGGCTTTATTGATGAGTTCGATATGATTAAATCATAACTTTTTCTAAATTCAATTTTTAAATAAAACATTATTTGATTTGTATTAAACAGCCCAAACGCTTTGTTTTTTTACTTGATCAAGAATGATTTGGTTATTCGATTTTCAAATTTGTGATAGGCTTTGAGTGGTGCTAAAGCCTTGTTATTAGAATGTGATCAAGTATAATTTGATTATTGTAGACACCGTATTTTGTCCAAGGTCTTAACTTGTAGAAAAATAATTAGTAGAGTTAAGTGACATTGTATTTTAAATAATTTAGTAATTTAAATTAGAATTTTTAGATTTAGAATTAACATTAATTAGGAAATTAAAATTAAAATAGTATTTAGGAAAAATTAAAAAAGACAAAGAAAAAAATAACAAAATTAATTTTAGGATAGGATAATTAGATTTTTTAGGATAATTATTTGGATTAATATTAAATTTGGTAGAGTTAGATGATTAATATAAGAAATAGATAAAATGTTAAAAATAGGAGAAAATTAATAAAATAGGTAGAGTTGTATTAGGACTCAAATAAATTTTTTATTATAAAAAAGGGAGCACTCTTGACTGTTGAGGGAGGATCACTAAGCCATCATCATCACCAAGCTTCTATCTTCTTCGCCTTGCACCATCACTTATACAGCCATCAAACCTTGTTCACCATCGTTCAAGCTTGCACTGATCACGGCCTTATCACTGAGCCTGACCGTCAACATCTTCATTTGCACCCTCTGCACATCGTCACCACCCCATTACCTCGTCCTACCCATGTACCTTGCATCTTCATTGAAAACCAGCCCTTGTCTTTAAGCTACAGCCTCTGTTTTCATCTTCAAATTAATCCAGACACTATCCCCATCGTCCACTACTTCCATTGTTTCTGCCTATGTCATTAGCCATCCTCCACCTAACTTACAAACCGACCCTGCCTCTATCGTGAATCATCATCTTGGTTAACCATCATTATCGTTAACCTTGCTGCACTGCCATTATCACCTTGCCGAGCCGCACCACAAACCATCAACTACTGGTTCTTTCTCGATTGTGCACTGCACCATTACCTCTGCAACCAAAATTATTCCTGTCGCCTTGAACAGTTGCTGCACTTCTATCCTCGCTTCAGCACCGTCATCATCCATTCCACCCAATTTTTGTGCTGCAAGCCATTGGTTGCTGTTATAAGCTTATAGAACCGGTTACAGTATCAGACTTCTCTCGTTTGGTTGATTTCCGAACATCATAGCACACCTCCATCGCTTGCCTCCACTCACGTCCCAAGGAAAACAAAGAAAGATTGGAAGCACGTGGAACAGGTAAGTTTATGTTAGTCATTCGTTCTCCACTTTAACTAATTTTGTAGTTTAATAATATGTTAATGATTTAATAATAAATTTGACTTAATAGTTTAAATAGTTTAATTTAATAATTTGACTTAACAATAAAATTTAATTAATATGACTTTGTATGGTAACTTGATTAAATAAATTATTTATAAAATACTAATTTTGCATGTTAATGATTGATATAATTAACTTGTATGATTTGCATGAGTAATTAGGATGTAATTAATGTTGTATGCTTGATTTATTGGGTAAGGTCTCAAGAAATTGTAATTAAAAATATATAAATATAAATACAAAACACAAAGTTAAAATAATAAAATAGTGATAAGATTCAGTAAATAAAAAATATTAAAGGCGAACATGATTTATTCTGATGATGAGATTCTAAAGAGGATTACGCTTAAGTAATACTTTGGAATCTCTAGGTAAGAGAATTTCCTTCATGGTCTGACCAGCTTAATGGAAGGAGCTAAAGGGAATTTTTAATAAAAAATAATTCATGTACATTATGTAAAAATATAATAAATAATAATAAAAGAATATGATAAATAAAAATATAATAATGATAAGAGTCAGATAACAATAATTCATGAAAGTGAGTATCGATTATTCCGATGATAAGATTTCGAAGAAGGTTACGCTTAAGTAATACTTTGGAAATCTTTAGGTAAGAGAATTTCTTTTAAATTCTACCAGCTTAATGGAGGATTTTAAAGGAATTTTTGATAAAATGATTTATATTCATTTTCTAAAAAATAAAGATAATTTATATTCATAAGATAAATATAACAATAAATAATAGATAAGATATTAGTCATGAAAATAATAGAAAATAATAAATGATAAAAATAAAATAAGATAATTTGGGTAGAGGAGTCACAATTAGGAAATTTCCATAAAATACTGAAATTCATTCGACGACGGAGCCTCTTCAAGCAAGTCACATAGTACTACTTGAATACTCTTGAGGTGAGAAGGATTTTTTAAGTTATCCCACCAGCTTAATGGAGGACTTAGAATTATCTTTCAATATTAAGCATATCGAAATTAAAGATTAACCTAAGCAAATTTAGAAAATAACCTAAGACTAAGTGGTACCATTCTAGGATGGGCGTTGTGGGGGTGCTAATCCTTCCCCATACGTAACCGTACTCCCGAGTCTAAGAATCTTTGAACGTAGACCAAGCCTTATCTTTAGACAAGAATAGGTGACCAATCACACCTTAGGTTTGAATGGTTGGTGGCGACTCCTAGAATTTTAAAGTCTAGCGATTAGGTTCACGGACCTACACGTTATGACAATTATCAAACTTTCGAAATTGTGCTTTGAGCTTTTCGAACAATTGATTTCGAACTCTAGACAATAGTTCGAGTATAATTTTGAACTATTGATTTAGAACTCTAGACAATGGAACGAGTATTATTTTAGAACTATCAAAACATTGTTTTAGAACTTTGAACATCGTTTAAAGTATTGATTTAGAACTTTGAACTTGAATTTTTGAAACTTGAGCAGAATAGCATATATGTTTTGTACTCAATCTGAGCATTGTCTGAACAAAAAAAAAATCTAAGCATGGTTTTGGATTATCAAAATATACAATTTGAAACTCCAAACAATGTTCAAAGCATCGTTTTAGAAACTTTGAATTTCGAATTTTGAAATATCAAACTTTGATTTTTTGAAAGAGCACGTGTATTTGAATTGAAATTAGAAATTTGAACTTTGATCATATTTGTTTATAGCCTACGTGACATGCTTGAGAATGCACATACTTTAAAAGCGCACATATGATATGATTTTTAGACGGTGTATGTTATTAGACATGATTTTATACCATGCATGACATGATTTGAAATAGTACACTTTGCACGTAGCTTGATATTAAAAGCCATATGATTAAGCTTGCATTTTTTAAATCACTAGGTGCATGCTATATTTGATTGACATTGGGTTAAGTGAATTGATAATGTGGATTGATATTATGTTCTATTAGATTGATATCCATTAAGTGATCAATATTATAGATGGATACGGCAATTAATAAATATAATGATTTGACGCTCTTGTTAATAGGTGCCGAGGACATGAATAATGAGGTGCTTCAAAGTACCATTCTATCCTAACCCCAAAACCTGGCACACCTAGCATCTTTTAATACATGATATCGAGTTACCGTGTATGACTCTATGATTGGATGTGATATGAGGATTTAAGCTTGCAAACTACATGCATTGCATTTAGAACAATATAATTCTACTTCTACGCTTATATGAGTATTTTACTGAGCCTTGCTCATTAAACTTTTTTAAAACCTTCAATAGATTAAGCTTAAATTGTAGATTGTCAAAAGCAACTTTTTAGTAGTGCAGGTCCAGGTAGTGACCCTAGTCTTCGAGGCATACACTTGAGATCCTATTGTACATAGATATTTATTTTTGTATGTGACTTTATTTTCAGGCAAATTCTTGTACAGTACTATATGATGGGATGTAGACTCAACAAATGAACTAATGTGTCTCATTTAGGTGTCCTACGATGTGTAATTTGTGATTTGTGGTAGATAGTATGATTGTCTAATATGATGTGTATGTGATGAATAGTTGTGGATGTTATGATTGTTGATATAATGTATGTATGACGTGTTTGATGTGGACTGCGAAAATGATTACTATGATTAGGATATATGAAATGATTGTATTTTGTAAGTGGTTTGAATTTGGAAAATCTCTTATTTTTAGGGGAGATTTTTCAACTCATTTTCTGGGCAGTAAAATATTGTGGGTTAAAAATGATTATTCCTACCTTAGAACCCATGAATTAAAATTTAATTTATTAAGATTGGAGTATAATTGTGAGAACCGTGATTTTCTTAAAATATATATGTACTCAAGGTGTGATTTATGTGTATGTGGTAAAAACATGTACTTCAAGGAAAAGCTTAGAATATATAAAACTACTATAGTTCATATTCATAGAAAAGAAGCCTTCAAGTAGAACGTATATCGTACACTAATACAGTATACGCAACGTATGTGTATATAAGGAATTTAAATACGTAAGCCTTGGGTAAATAGAGATATATCCAAAAATAAGTGTGTACGTGACATGTATTATTGCAAAGTACATGCATGAAATTTGAAATATATATATATACACATACACGTATTCGGGAATATACGTATATAGGTACAAATCATAGTTGTAAGAACAAGAAAATATATATATATATATATGTATAGAATATATATATAAAAGATATAAAAAAATGATACCTTAAAAAAAAAGAAATTAATAATAATAAATAAGTTAATAGAAACCAAGTGTGTGTGTGTGTGTGTGTATATATATATATATATATATATATATATATATATATATATACACTCGGGTTAGTGGGAAACACCCACTAACCCGTCATTGTCATAGGGAGACAATACTGTCTCCCTATCACGTCCTTAAATTTTTTTGCCATTATTTTCAAAGCTCAAGAACACACCCCTGTTACCTTTCTTTTCCGTTTCCTCTGTGAAAATTTTTAAGCTTCATTTTCTTTCCACCGTGCCTTCCTTTCCCCTCCTCATGATGCACGTTTTTGGTCTAAGCAGAATAGACCACGATGAAGTGCTAGCAGGCGCAAGGGGCTTCGAGTTGAGGCTGGTAATGTAGCAGAAAACGGACGGCTGGAAGTGCTTGTCGGAAAACAAGCTTGATCTGAGAAAAGAGAAGACAAAAATGGTATTGGTGAAGGCTGAAAAAGGAAGGATGCAGTGACGCCATTTGAATACAAGAAACAAAGGTAGGAAACTGATTTAAAGGAGGGATTGTGCGTGGCATTTACAAATTGAGTATAGGGCAGTAACGAGGGCTGTACTGGTGGTATCACAAGCTGAAAATAAAAAGGGATAGGCTGTGATCTTTTGAAATGCTAGGTTAGGGTTTAAGGGGGGCAGAACGGAGGAGTCAAGGTTATGGAAAAGAAGACATTGTTGGCTAGATGTGGGTGTTGAATCAGAACACTAAGAAGTGATCTTTGTGGTGGTTGAGCTGGGCGTTTCCTGCCACAAACGAAGGGGCTTTCAAGGGCCAGAACAGGCGGCCTTTGGTGGTGGTTACAGCCGGCGTTCAAGGGCTGTTCACGGGGTGTTAGAGGCTGCTGTGAGGGTGTTCCTACAAGATGGTCAGTCGAAAATAAGGTAAGGAAATGAGAAAAGAAATAAAAGGAAAGAAAAAAAAAAAGAAAAGGAAAAGAAATTAAAAGAAAGAATATATATATATATATATATATATATATATATATATATATATGGAGATAAGAGAAATAGATTTAAGAGTTTATAATTATTATTATATTAGTGTTGAATATACATACATATATATATATATATATATATATATGTGCTACTTACTTGAAGACAAGGTAAGAGACAAATAAAAAGAAAAGAAATGAAAAGAAAGGAAAAATATGTATATATATGTGGAAATATAATGCACATATATATAGAGAGAGGAAGGAAGATGAGATAATTCGATTTGAGAAATTGAAATACATCAATGTTAAGTGTGTACTATATATATATATATATATGAATATATATATATATATATGCGTATTAAGTTGGAAGTTAAATTTTCAAGTACATAGAAATGGGCTAGACATGCTTAAGTTGGATTTTTTTCTGAATGTGTAGCACGATGGGAGGACAGCTGGACACGGGACACGCTCAACTAAATTCGCCTTAGGTAAGACGTTTATATAAAGTAGAAGTAGGATTATCCTGTATAGGATTGAATCTTACAATAGAATGAATTGAATACCTAGATATTGAATATAACGAAATGAAATGTAGGTATGATATTCGACTTGATAAAGTACCAAGGTGAGAGACATTGATCGGAAGTGAATCGATATGATATAGGTTCATAGATATTATGAGATGAAATGATAAACATTCATGCAATTCATGAGCATGTCATTTTATGGTCTTATTTCACTTCCTTGAATTTTATTGCCATCAAGCATGACTTATTACCATACATGAAAAACTGAAATGATTTATTCTTATCATGTTTACAAGAATATTTTGGATGCTTGAATGGCTTTGAAAAGAATGAAATGATAGTTTTCACATATGTACGTATATACATGTAAATGATCTTCAGAAAAGCATTACGTACATTAAACTATTTTTATATGAAAGATTGAATTGCTTTATGAGACTATAGGCACCCTAAGAGAATTAAATTCAATAAAGCACAGTGGAAGCCGCCTAATTGGAGATTACTCGTTAGGCATAGAAGCTTGTCCGACAATAGTCGTGGACAGGTCTCAATCTTGCCTGATCAGTGGGACTGAGAGATATGAGATCTATGGCCATAGATAGCGCCCTAGTGGTTTCCAGGGGACGATATGATTCTTCACTGCTAGCTACAGTGAACTAAGTCTTTATTGATAGAGAGATAGGGATCTAGCCTAGTCTCAAATGATATGAAATGAAGTTTAGAGTATGGCTTTAAAATGAAAATGAACTCTAAACTCAATATTGATTTACAGTATATGAAACGCATTTTTGATGCTATATGTGATATGAAATACTTCAAAAGTATATGTGATATGAAATGTATTTCAAAAGTATATGTGACATGAAATGTATTTCAAAAGTATATGTGACATGAAATGTATTTCAAAAGTATGTGTGATATGAAATGTGCTTCAAAAGCATATGTGATATGAAATGTATTTCAAAAGTATATGTGATATGAAATATACTTTAAAAAGTATATTTGACATGAAATGTAAACGCTTACATATTTCAAGCATGTCTTAAAAGAACACATGAAATGTATTGATACTTCACATGCCTTGAAACTTGTTGGAAAAGAACATGTAGTATATGTTTTATGATTGTAACTGCTTCATTCATAATTACATGTTCAAGATCACATTATGACTTCAAGACTTAGACATCTCATGATATGTTGAAGCATAATAAGATTGAGTTGGAAAATACATGTAAATGCTGCATGATGAATAAGAAAACGATCAATAATGAATTCTCCTCACATGACATCATGCATTGCATATAGAACAGTATAATTCTAACTCTGCACTTATATAAATGACTTACTGAGCCTTGCTCATTAAACGCTATTTAAATTTTTCAGATTGAGCACGGAGTTGGGGGAGTATTTCGGAGCTTTCCGAATAGTCCCAAGCTTGAAATATAGTCCCAACTCTCCAAGGAGATTTTTTTGTGAACATTGGGTATACATACTCTTCTTTTGTCTCTATTATCAATTCAGGCTGTTTTTGATTCAGTACTTAGATGGGATGTAATCTAATATAGAGAATAGTATCTGGACTATAGAAATGGTGGAAGTATAGAATTGTTGATTTTGCATGAGTATGAATATGAATTGAATAGCATGAATAAGTGACCAAGTAAGAAAATGTAAACCATAGGATACAATGTCATGAATTGGAGATGAACTTGGTCATAGGAATGCTAGAATATAATCAACTGCTATTTTGGGAAGCATGAGCTGGATATTTCTTGTAATTTTTATGCAGGAAAATAACCTGGGTAAAGTGATAAAAATAGGCGAGGGAGTTAACGTCCTGAAACAAAATTCACTACATTGCACTTAGACAAAACAAATATAGGAAATAGAAAAATTAGCCCTAATTTCTACGCATCCGTAAAAGTAAGAGACACTGTCGCGGCCTTCGGGTCGTGACAATAATGAAAAGATTAGTAAGTGTCTTTTAGTTATTACACTGATACCAAATACAAACACTAAAGCTAAAAGAAAAAAATTAGTTTGTAAATTTATAAAATAAAATTTAGATAAGTTCGCAAGTGTACCTTATAGTCGAGTCATGACAACCGAAGCCTTTGCAGTCAACTGTTTGGTATTTATTTATTTATTTATTTATTTACTTAGGCCTCGTTTGGCATCGTTTTTGTTTCCTGTTTTCTGTTTTTGTTTTCAGTTTTTTTGGAAACAGAAACAGAAAACGCGTTTGGTAACATGTTTTCGTTTTCAAAAAACGAAAACAAAAATAAGAATTTCCAAAATTGTTGGAAACAAGAATTTCTTGTTTTCATTATTTTTGAAAACATGTTTTCATTGTTTTTGAAAACATGTTTTCATTTCTGTTACTGTTCATAAGTAAGTGAATAGAGTTTATATATTACTATAAATTAATATTTTTTATAATAAAAATATAAATAAAATTAATTAATTTTTTAAATAAAATAATATTAAATTTTAATATAAAATATTATTTAATATTTTAAAATTAATATATTTATTTTAATATAGAAAAGTTGAAAACGTAAAAAGCAATTAAATATATATTACATTGAATTATAATATTATAATATTATTTAATTTAAACTTTTATAATAATTTATTGAATATATTAAATATTTTAAATAATATCAGTTATTATAATTTTGATATGCTAATAATTAATATTATTATATAATATAATTAATTTTTATTTTACTAAACAATATTATTATCTAATATTATATTTTATCTTAAATTTAAAATATATCACTGCTACTATTAAATAATTTAATATTATTAAATAAGTAAATACTTAACATTAAATAATATTATTTATATTAAATATAATATATTTTAATAACTATATAATTTATTATAAATTAATTAGTTAAATATTTTATTTAATAATGTAATAATATTATTATTACAATTAAATAAAAATTATTATTAAACATAATTTATGATTATTACAATTAAATTCAATAATATTATTTTATTTATTATTATATTTAATTATAACATTATTTAAATTATACTAAATTTTTATATGATTAAATAAAAATATTTAATATTAGTATTAAATAATATAAAATAATATTATTTAATATTATCTACATATTATTATTTAATAAATATATTATTTTTATTTAATTTTTAAAATTTTTTTGTGAATTGAATTATTATATCTAAATCAATTTAAATATTTGTTTTCAAAACGTATGAAACAAACATGTTTTATATTTTCAGAAATTGAAAACAAAACAAAATAAAACAAAAACAGAATTTTCAAAAACAGAAAACATAAAACAGAAAACAGGAAACGATACCAAACGACACCTTAGTGTTCCTTTCAGGCAGTTTTACAATAGTTTTGTAGGTCAGAATGTGTACTAGAATAGTAGGTATTGATGTTGTGAAATATATTATGCCGGGATGTATTTATGGAGTTACTGACATATTGTTCATTTACCGATAACTATGTTGTGATTGTGGTTGAGTATATGTGTATTGTAATGGACTATTAGGTTGCAAAACAAACTCAATTTAGCTTATGATTTAATTGATGGACTAGATTAGATGTTACCAATTAAGTAGTCGATATAACTTAGGATTTGATGGTTATGGATTTTGATTGAACTAATCAGTATGTTATAAGCGGGGATCTCAGGCAATCGACTTAAATTAAGTCAAGTGGTTAACTACTTGAGCAATAAGCTACATTAAGCGAATGAAAACTATTATAAAGAAAAGAAAAAGTTGTCCTAATTTTCGCAATTTCGTAATAGATAAGTGCATTGTTACGTCTCTTGAGGTGTGACAATTTTTTACATAATAAGTTTTTTATTCTATTAAATAAATATAGTTATAAAAATAAAAAATTTAAATAAATTTGTATCATTATTTTCATACTAAATAAAAAAATTGTAATTTTTTTCCTATAGCAACATGCAAGTATTTTTCTAGTATGTATTAAGATAGAAGAATTTTAATCCTTTCATTTTATTTTATTTGTTTTCTTTAAATATCTCAAAATTATATTCATTTTATTTTTTATCACTTAATATTCTTTTTTTTTTTACATTTCAATTTTTTTTTAGTTTTTGGCATTTGAAAACGTAAAAGCACAATTTTAAAAAAAATTAATATAGAATGAGATTTAAATTGCGATACAGAGTAACAATTTTAATTTAAATAATTTTTAAAATAGAATAAAATTTTAAAAATATATTTTTTTGAAATATGTGTTGAATAATGTATTAAAAATTTTACTATGCATATAGAATACACAAATTAAAAAAATAATTTGAAAACAAATAATAATTAGAAAAATATTAGAAAAATTAAATATAACAAATGTTAAATATTAAATAAATAAATTAACTAGCGACAATCATAAATATAATTAAAAATAATTTATAAAAATATAAATAAACAAAATGATTGAATAAATGAATTAATTTTTTTTATGTTGAATGTTTGATCAAAAAAACAAAGGCAATATAAAAAAAGAAAGAAACAAACTTGTTACATAGGAAAAAAAATCTGAAAAAGTAATGGAATGAAAACTTAAAAATAGAAAATTCCAATCAAAATATATGGTTAAATTTTTTTTAATTTAAAATGATATAATAAGTGATAAGAGTGAAATCAAATTTTGAAATAAATTTTGTTTAATTTAAAAGAAGATAAAACAGTTAAAATCTAATTTTTTTAAATTTTAAATATTTTAAAATTAAATAATCAATTGAATAAGATTTTACGATAGAAAATTAAAATTAATTTATCATCCTGCATGTCAAAAAATAAAGCTATTCTTTTATCCAAAAAGTTTATTTTTTTGTATATTTATATAAGTTGTATCAAAGTCAAAAAAATTTTCTTAACCTCTGTATAAAAGTAAACAATTAAACTGAAAGGAATACTATAATTCCCTATTTAATAGCAAAAATAAGAAAATAGAAGTAAAGATAAATTATTCTCTTATAAACCCGAAAAAAATTGTACAATAAATTCTCCTATATTTTTGCCATAATTTTAGGTACTGTTATTTTTTACTTTAAACAACAGCTGCAATTATGCTTTAGATGGAAAATAAATATTTTCTTGCGGCCGAAGGTATTAATCAAATTCTAGTGAGAATTGATGACGGTCTTTTTCTATGGCAAGTCCAAGTATCAGTTATCACTGCTACAAGTTTGTTGAAATTAAGGGTGCCCTCGGACTCCGAGAAGATCTCGAATTTGAGAGACTTTGGAGTTAATTAGAGTTCTATTTTATTCAAACAGCCACAAATTCTGGTTATAAAAAGGATGGAGACTGGAGACTACTCTACTCCATGGTTGTTCGTCATCCTTCTTAGACTACTCTTCTTGTTTCCGTCGGCCAGGCATTCTTCTTTCTTCTGTAATTTTTCTTGATTTTTCTTAAACTCTTGTCTGATGTTATTTGTTATATATTGAAATAGAAATTATTTTGCATTCTGTTCAATTAGTTTCGTGTTCTTTAGTGATCGTTTGCTTTGCTACAAAACTTTGATGAAATTACGCTCATCTCTTAGTAGTTTTTATTCTTGGGTCGCAGATACTCTCTTTGTAATCTAAGGTTTTCTTTTGACTATCTTTTAGTTATACATGTTCTTCTTTATTCTTCTTACAGTAAAATTATCATGGCCGATAATGCAGCTTTTACAAACGAACCAAAACTCGATCCCTTTTATCAGCATCATAAAGGATGTGAAGATCTGGGCTTTAAGCCAGACCCAAGTTCGAAATATTTTCATGCTGGCTGTCAGAACCAAACTTGTTTTTGGGTTCCAAACAGTTACTCGGACTATGGAGAATCTATACCAGAGTCTCAGGATTCTTCTCAATGCAGAACCCAACATTCTGGCTTGTTTAACAGTGCTTCGGACAATGAGATTGGAAAGTCCAATCCCTTGGATGTTGCTGAGGACACTGGTTCGCCCTTAGCCGGGTCCGTTGAACATAACTTGGAGAGTATTTCCAGCGATAAAGTTGATGAGACTATCGAACTTTTCCGGTATGTACTTTCTGAAATCAAGCAGAAATACATGGCGAACGATACTAGTTTTAAACCTCATATAAAGGCTGCCATGTTCCTTCGAGAGGAGGGAAGTTGGCTTAACGCAGAGCGACGAGTTGGAGCTGTCCCTGGAGTTGGAGTTTATAAGGAGTTTCTATGTAGAGCTGAATTGAGAGTTATTGGCCTCCACTGTCAGTTAGAAGCGGGGATTGATTACATGAATGTTAATGGGGAAATAGTAGCCACAAGCATTGTTGATTCAGGACGGTATTTTATTAAGACAGATACCATTAATAAGTCTTTGGACTCCCTGATCTATCATGGAGTTGGTGGCAATCCAAGTGTTGCGAAAACAAAACCTAAGGATCAAAGGCTTGAAAGAGGAAATCGTGCACTTTACAATAGCATGAGGAAGAAGAGTCCGGTCAGAGTTATCCGGAAGATAAAGGATTCCCGAAGTGGATCTTCTCAACCCTCAAAGTTCGTTTACGCGGGCTTGTATCTTGTTTTTTCTTATCGGAAAGTGAGAGGAAAATATGGTAAATTTGTTTTCGAGTTTAGTTTGAGAAGACAGGAGTGTGGTGATGAAGAATCCATGAGATCAAGTGGTTGCGATTGCACTGATGGATGTTCAGATTCGGAGGATTGTTCGTGCAAAAGCGAGAATGGTGGAATAATCCCATACAACTATAAAGAATGTCTTGTCAATCCAAGGCCTTGTATCATCGAGTGCGGTCCTTCTTGTAAATGCTATGAATCTTGCCTTAACAGAGTGAGCCAACGACTACGCCATTTGCAGCACCAACGAAGAGGTCCAATGTTTGACCTAGAATGTTTTAGGAGTCGACTAGGAATCCGGGGTGTTCGAACAAGGTGCTTCATCCCAAAAGGGAGTTTTGTTTGTGAGTACGAAGGTGGCATTGAGAGACTGATTACGTGTAGCACTTATCCGAATATTATTGCTCAAAGAGTTCTTTATGATCATATAGATAAAAGTAGGCCTCATGTGATGTTGTTTGCTATGGAAGACATACCTTGTATGAAAGAATTAACTATTGGGGAAAGTCTCAGGAGAACAATTATAATTTCTTCCTAAAGGTAGTGTTTCTCTTTCTCCTTCTCTTTCTCATTTTCATTTCAAGTATAATTATATTCTTGTGGCACTGACATTGGCATGGGTGATCATTATTTCAAGTATAATTTTATTTTTTTTATGTAATTACAAGTATCTTCATTCTTTTTATGGTGAAACTAATTCCGTTCGAGCCAGGAGTGATAAACGCTCAAACTCTCCCAACAGTGATGACTCTAGGATTCAAACTATGTTTGGAATTTAGACATTATTCGAATCCTAGAGTCGTTACTATTGGAAGGGCTTTGCCGTTTACCACTCCGACCTAAACAGGAGTAGTCTCAAACCGTAAAACGGATGAGGATACTTGTGGTTACACCAAAAAAAATTTCTCTTGGCAAGATACTCTTATTCCTTTGCAAATTGAATCTTTATCTTTTTTATCATTTTAATTAAACTTTGTTTTCGTGAAGACATGATGGCACAAAGATTAGAGGAACACCTTACCTTGGGTAAAAATGAGTGAAGGAAAATTCATTTTAATGACTTAATGTAAGTCTATATTGGTTCATGTAAGCTATTTCAGTATTTGAATAAAGGTTCTAGAGATCATAATAGTGATGATGAATTAAATTATGTTCATTTTTTTTTAATCTCGGTGAAACTGTAAAGGTTACTTTTTGTAACCTGGAGGCTAAGCGAAAACAATATTTTTATTAATGTTGAGGGAAGGCTGCGTACAATGATCTTCCCCAAACCTCCCAATGTGGGAACCTTGTGCACTAGGCTGCCTTTTTTTTAGGTAGTTCAAAATTTATATTCAATGCGTGTAGACATTTTTTTTTCCTAAGTATATTTGAATAAAGTTTTTTGCTATTTCATACTAGTTTGCATTTGAACTACTTAGTTTGAATTGAAAATCAATGTTCGAGGTTGTTTTATAATCGGTTTTCAAGAATTTGAATATGGATTTTTGTTGTGTATTGACCATACAATTATCAAGTAAAAATGAGACGAAATTTAAAAATTTTCAGCTATCAAAACAAAGGATCATACAGTGATTACATAACACACAAGTATTGTAAGCATCAAATTTGACATCTAGATTAATTAATAAACTAATTGATTCCTCAAAAAAGTGAAATAGGACAAAAATAACTAGTTAGTTGATCCGCAACCTTTTACTAAATCAATAGGCCTATGATAACCTAACGAAGGTTAATTTTGGGTTAACTTAAGATTAGATTTTAAATTGAGCTTAATTTTATAACTAGATTTAGCTTAGCGAATGGCCATTAAATCAATTAAAACTCTAGTTGATCGGTTGGATAAAGTCTGATTTGATTGAAAATGAACTTACATGATTCAAAAGTCTTTCAAATATGGGTTAAGGAGGATAGTAATCTCCCTGATAAGTTTAGGGTTAATTATCCTTAGGATTTATCAATCAAGAGATTGAGCTTGATCTCTAGATTCATCACATGGTAGCATTTATCCTCCTTTTAGCCATACCTTAAAATAAGCCTTTTCTGGTCATCATTTTGAACAATTCAACCTCTAGCTTTCTCTTAGAAAATCTCTCAAAGTTTTGAGCAAATTTTTTTCATTTCCCTTCTTTCAGTCACCAAAAAAAAAAAACCTCTCCCTGTCATCTTAAATGCCTACATAACCTATATCTTCAACCTAAACTAAAACCTAGTCCTAAACTTTCATTTGATTTTCCCCAAAAAAAAGAATCCTAAGAAACCTAGACAATGTCACCAACTGATTGGCTCCACCAGTTAGACACTTCTACACTCCCTTGTCTCCTTATTCCTCTTAAACCGAGCCTGACAATCCTTGTTCCCTAATTTTAATTAACCTTCTTGTACTCGTCCTAAATGCCAAATAATCTCCGTGATAAGTTCAAGTTTAATTATCATTGGTATTTGTCAACAAGAGATTGAGCCTGATATCTAGGATCATCAATTCATAGCCTTTATCCTCTCTTCGTCCTTACCTTAAAATAACCCTCTTTTAGTCACCATTTTGAACAATTCAACCTCCAGCTTTCTCTCAAAAAAACTCTTTAAGTTGAGCAAATTCCTTTCATTTCCTTTCTTTCAATCACCAAAAAAACCTATCATAGTCACCTTAAATGCCCAAATAACCTATATCCTCAACAAAAGCCAAAACTTAGTATCAAACTTTCATTTGATTCTCCTTAAAAATTCCTAAGAAACCCAGATATTGTTGCCAGTTGATTGGTTGCACCTATTAGACACTTCTACAATCCCTTCCCCCCTTCCACTTGATATGAACCTTACCAAAAGAAGATGAGATTCAACAAAGAACACTCTAAGAACAAAAAGAACAAAGCAAAAATGTGGCAAAGAAAAGTAAAGAATTAAATATAGAAATCAAGACATGTTGCATAGAAACACAAGAACCTGTGGTATTGGACCTAGACCTGTTGCTTAGCAAAGCAAAAAAGCTAAGGTATAAGTTGATGGAAGGTAAAAGAACATAAGAAGGAAGATCTTGATAAGTTCAAGAGTTCTCAAGTGAACCAAAGAAAAGAAGACTCTCAATAAAAAAAAAATCAAAATGCATTATTATTATGTTTTCCCCAAAAGGTTACATGCCTATATATAGCTATATAAAAGAAACCTTAAAAATTATAACATTAGGTTATTTCCCCAAAAACCTTAAAAATAAGAATAAGCTATAATCCCTAGGAATAAGAATATCCTATAATCTCTAAGAATAAAAATATTTAAATAATCATAATAAATTAATAAGCTTAAAGAAATCCTAATAATGCAAACTAAAGAATATAGCTTGCACAAAGCATGCAACCGACCCAATACTTATAAATCTTCAAGAATGTTGGACTTGAGCTTAGATCAAATTGTAGAAGACTTTGTCATCCACCATGCTCAAGCTTTGTTGAGCTTTTTCTCTGGCAAATATCAACGAAAACAAACCAAGGCTTGTTGCATCCTTTTAGTTTTAACTTTTGTCATTAGACCTCCATTAATGCTCATAGGATCATAAGCATCATGAACATGACTTGGGCTTGATGAGCTTGATGAGCCTCTATCATTTTCCTTCTCCTCAAAAGGATTTGTCTTGAAATCAGAAAACCTACATCAAAATCAAAGGAAGAAAGATCAGAAACATTGAATGTAACACTAACATTATACTCACCTGGGAGATCCACCTTATAAGCATTGTAGTTGATCTTCTTAATCACTTGGAACGGTGCATCTCCTCGAGGTTGCAACTCAGAACACCTTTTGTGCATGGAATCTTTCCTTGCACATATGAATCCAAACACAACGACTAGGGTCAAAAACAACTTTCTTAAAATCCTACAAAAGAGATTTAGCAACACTAGTAAAAAATGTTTAATCTCATTAGTGTCAAAGTAAGAATTTTTATACAAAAGCATAAATATAAGTTGCTTGCTAATGCAGCCTTGAAACCACTTTCCTTTGCATAGAAGCTCACATTCTTTCTTACTTTCTTATCAACATCTTTGCTTTTATCTAGATTCTTTGACCTTTCTTGTGAATCATTTTACTCTTTCAACATTAATTGGCCCTCATAGATCTCCTTAAGGCTCAAAAGTGCAAGTGTTTACCATCCATGGTAAATAAGTAATAGTTTGTGAATCCATCATGGATGACACGTCTATCAAATTACCATAGTCTTCCCAAAAGCAAATGGTCAGCATGCATAGGCACAATATCACACAACACTTTATCTTTATACCTCTCAATGGAGAATGGTACTAATACTTGCTTTGTCACACTTACTTCTCCACAATCATTGAGCTATTAAAGTTTGTATGGTTTGTGATGTTTTATAGTGAGTAAACTCAATTTGTAACCAAATAAATGTTAGCAACATTAGTACAAGTGCCACCATCAATAATTAACAAACATACCTTATTGTTTATGTGGCATCTAGTATGGAAAATATTTTCCCATTGCACTTCATCTTCATCCTTAACTTGGGCACTCAATGCATGACAAGCTACAAGTGCTTCATCATAGATAGCAAACTCTAACATAGTCATTATCCTCATTAATGTCCTCTAATGGT
Organism: Heritiera littoralis; assembly: GCA_031772115.1. Lineage (NCBI taxonomy): Eukaryota > Viridiplantae > Streptophyta > Magnoliopsida > Malvales > Malvaceae > Heritiera > Heritiera littoralis. Next base: position 634,142 of record JAPDPK010000220.1, on the reverse strand, counting down.
GGCATTTCATCATCAACATCAGGTTCTTCACTTACAATATCATTGTCATTACGCATAATCATGACTCGTTTATTTGAACATTGGGATGCAATGTGACCTTTTCCCAAACATCTAAAATATTTAATGTCTCTACTCTTACTTTGGGATGCTTAGGCAACTTCGGGTTTGGGCTTTTGGATGCTCTCAACCTTAGGCTTAGATACCTCAAGTTTAGTCTTGAATAAGGATTTGATCCTAGGCTTGAATGTAGTCCTATCATCCCTTTGAAATGTGTTCGGTTTCCAAGAAGAAAAGGAATTAGAAGCTTACACAAAACGAGATGAACGCCTTTCAACCTTTATAGACATATGCAACATGTCATCAAACTCTACATACTGATGTAACTCCACTACGTTAGCAATCTCATGATTCTATCCTCACAAGAATCGAGATATAGTAGGTTCACTGTCCTCTTCAACATTAGCTCTAATCATGATAATTTTCATTTCTTTGTGATAATCCTCAACACTCTTAGAACCTTTAGCAAGACCTTGTAACCTTTGATAAAGCTCTCAATAGTAGTGACTGGGAACAAACCTCTTTCTCATAACATGCTTCATTTCTTCCTATGTAGCTATAGGTGGCTCTTTATTCATATGTCTACTAAGCATGAATTGGTCCCACCAAATGATGGCATAATCCGTGAACTCTACAACAGTAAACTTCACCTTTTTCTCTTCGAAAAAGTTATTACAATCAAAGACCTTCTCCATTTTCTTTTTCCACTCTAAGTAAGCCTCAGGATCATTCTTACTTTGGAAAGAATTATTCAACTTGATACTTCTTAGATCTCCATCCATCCTATCATGATTTCTATCTTCTCTAAACCTATTGCCACGACCTCCTCTACTACCACGGTCACCTCTAACATTTCTATTCATACCAAGCTCATCATTAACATTATCATCAAAATCAGTATCTACAACATTAGCATAAATATGAGAAGTATCACCTTGGTTTACCTTATCTAAGGCAGCAACATATTGCTCCAACCTATCATGATTATTACCAAACCTCAACTCTATCCTCTAAATTTGTTGTTACATGGTGTGGAGCATGATCTCGATCTTACTCAACTCAAGCTTTTCACTATTAGAAGACATGATTGTAACCTATAAGAAAAATTAGTAACAAAAGCAAAGGGATCTCACAAGTATTGTGACAGCCCCGTCACTACATCTTACCATTTAACTTTTTCCTCTTTCACTTAACTTGATTAGATTTGCTTGTCAATGTCAATCATACTTTTCTTTCTTAAGCTTAATATCTAACAGCTCAATATGAATAATTCAATTTCAATAAAACAGACTAATGATACATGTATACATGTACCATCCGTTTCCACAGGATCTCATGCATCATCTTAGCTTAAATCCCCGACATCTTATATTCAATAATGTTAGCTGTACTGTACCGTAACTGAATTACAATTTACTTTGCATAATTACATAAGTATACCTTCTATACTACTTGGGAAGCGTCTCTTGAAGGTAAACTTTCAAGATCCACTCGGAGGCTCTTCTATCGAGAGCGAGGGATTTCTTCAGATAGTCTGTATGAAAAATGTTCGTAAAAGGGTGAGTTTACGCTCAGTAAGAAAAGTATGTAAAAGAGCGTGCTATGCCTCTATATGCACTTTTCCTACTTGGCTCTATAATGTCATGTAAAGCATTATAAAGCATGCATCATAAACATCTTTCATGCATTGTTTGCAGCCATGCATATTTATTGCAAATGGTGTAGGCAAACATACTTTCTTGAAAACATCATGCATAACTTCTTTCTTTAAAAACATCATACTTCTTTACTTCAAAACATACTTCATAACATATTTTCTTTAAAAACATATTGTAAGTACTTCTTTGAAATATCATTGTCATATATACTTACTTTTCTTAAAACATCTTATACTTTCTTGAAATCGTACATCATATACTTCCTTTAAAACTTCTTGTACAAGTAAACCAAGTACTTTCGATTTCTTTATTCTTTGAAATCGCATATACATATAGTTTTTGATAATATAAAAACTATTCATACTTTTGTGGAGTTATGCACTGCATCCTCATCATCATCATCATCATCATGTGGCGTACCCCGTAGGGCCAAGAATCCTCCCTTAGCCGAACATGAAATATAGACAGATTGGCCAACTGCGGGTGGCTACAGTTAACACTAGTCAGGTGTCCTTCTGTAGCGACTGAGGCTTGACTTATGGTTCCTCAGCCCATAACATACATCATTTCAGGACTTGATCAGAGCCCCTACTAGAAACATGATAGTGCATAATCTCAAAACATATGCCATATAGCTTCTAGCCATGACATTTCATACTTTCTGAAAATAGGTTTGAAAACCTCTTTTTCAAAACAAGGCAGTCGATTGGCTCAACAGGGCAGTCGGCTGCTTCTTCATACTTTCATTTATCAAAATTATTTTCATTTAAAATTTCGATATTTTTCATTTTGAAAACACATGAGGGCAGTCGACTGGTCCATATAGCAGTCGACTGGTTTTCAAACAGAATCCTTCTTAAGAAATAGCAGTCGACTGGTACATATAGCAGTCGACTGTTTTTGAAACAGAATGCAATTTAGCAAATAGCAGTCGACTGTCCCATATAGCAGTCGACTGGTTTGAAACAGAATGCTTTTCTGGAAAATAGCAGTCGACTGTCTTACATAGCAGTCGACTGGTTTGAGTCGGTTTTTGAAAAAACGACGTTTTGGTTGTCTCTAGGCAGTCGACTTCCGTTTAAGGCAGTCGGCTGCCCCTAGCCTAATTGGTACTAGGAGACAAGTCCGAAAATGCATCTTTTCCTGCACAAAATCAACTGGTGCTTCTCTCCAAAATATGTAAAAACATCATAAAACATGCGGACATAGCTGCCTTACGTCCGTTACATAAATTCCTTACCTTAATTCCTTCGGAAACGCGAAATCACTTGGCGCGTAACCCTAGCTTTCACTCCTTCAAAGCTGTAACATCAAATCAATTTAAACCTTTAAACAATCATCATACATACATCATATCAACTTAGTACAACTCCAAACCATGAACTAAATTGACTAAATCATCTTCTTCTCTTACCTTCACTAGAGACCAAAATCTCAAACTTTGAAATCTCTTCCAATACATGGATTCAATCCACTAAACTTCAGATATAGCCTCGTCTAGTGACTATGATCGTTTTTCGTCTAACAAACTTAACGATTTGGTTACTAAACAAGGGTGTTTGTCAAGGTGGATATGGAGGGAGACTTGGAAGCTTGGAGAAGTGGAGAGAACGAGAGGGAGAGGGCTAGAAGAGGAGGCTGACGTTGGGTGATGATGATGAGGGTGGTGAGTCATGCAACATGCATTAAATGCATGCTCATCCCCTTAGTTAATCTCAGCCTTTGACCCTTCCCTTGACTCTTGACCATTTAACCCATTAAATCCCTCTTCTCCTTCTTCCATTCATGCATAAGCCACATGTGTTTAATTAACCAATCAAAATCTGATTTTGTTTCTTGTCTCATACTCTTAATATTTTTCTGATATCAATATTAAATCATTTGACTAATTGACATTCACTTTCTTATTTATTCCATACATCATGCATACATCACTCATACATTAAACTTCATATTCATTAAATTATGAAAATCTGATATTAATTCTTTTCTCATACCTCAATTATTTTCCTGATGTCCATTAAATTCCTTGACTATTTGACTTTCCATTTCATTACTTCTTCCATGTTTCATGCATCATTTACTCTTCATAGTTCTCATGTCTATTTACTTCATTTAAGCTAAAATGTTTTACAATTATGGAAGAATTACGTGAAATTGGGGGATTTCACAAGTATGACCTCACGTGTTTACTCTCAATACATACAAGAATGTAACACTCAAGCTCGTGTTTACACAATTTAATATGGCTTTTCCCTACTAATGTTACTCACACACTTGCCTTTTTCCCTTACACAACTTTGCTCTATAAGTTCTATATCGAACTCAAGACTGAGTCAAAAATCAACTTTTAAAATGCAACTATCAACCGACAATCATTCAAGTTCAGTACAAGACTTTAATCAATAGTAAACAAAATTATGAAGACTCAACAAGACTTAACAAAAATAAGACTCAAAGTGAGATCTATAGGCTTTGGTGTATTGGTAGGTGTAACAGCCCGTTACCACATCTTGTATGTATTTCTATACAACTTTACCGGTTGGGCTATCTGCGATGCCATTAACATTCGACAGTGACCATAATAAATGATAAACATTTATTTATCAAAGACAGAACAACAAAATTCTTTTCATTATTCCTTACATCTGACATCCCCTATTGTCTTTATTTTATTAAAGTAGTACTGTATACCTATGTCTGATATGTAAAGGAGAAGAGACTGTACATGTCACGTTTAACATACTTGGCTCGCAACGTTATATATGTAGCCATATCCATCTTGGGCTAATTTTCTAACCCCGTGTCTTTTATCTGTGGAGTTAAAACAAAGGGGTGAGCGATCCATACGCTCAGTAAAGAAGACATATGCTGCTTTATTAAAATTAAGACTATATACCACCAAATATTTGTTTTTCCTAAAATTATATCACATAGGAAAACAGTGGATATAGTAAGCAACACTCTCAATACACCATTCAAACCACTAGTTAAACAGTTTACTTTGAAATGTAGTAAACAGTAGATAGGATTCAATAAATCCTCTCAATAAACAGAAATCCACAAGTTGAGACTAGGCAACAAACAAATCATGCTATCATTGTTCTCCCAGGAACACCAGTCCGCTTTTAGGGTGCACCCGTAGGCCACCACCCCTCACGGCTATCTCAAATCTATAGCCATAATCTATAGGTGGTCCTCGGGTCCACTTGCCAAGTGACCTCGAGACCGTTGATGACTTGGCGGGTCCATCAGCCCTGTGACTCCCGGAGGTGCACTCGTTGGTCCATCGACCGAGCCACCGCCCCAGGCGAGTCACGTAACAATAAAAAAAATAATGCATGAAACTAAGGCCTAAAGTCTCAAAAATCACTTTTATATCCCATGAAAACCTTTAAGGGCTTATCTCACCCACATTATCATTTACTCAAATGATTTGATTTCCAAAAAGGTTTAGGCTTCTGTTTACAAAACACTTTGAAAACATTCCAAAATCTCAATGTTTAAAACTTGCTCGCCCATGGTCAGCTCGCCAGTATGGCTCGCCCACGGCATCTCGCCCATTGCGGTGAACTTGTGTTCGCCCACCCATCTTTGCTCTTTAAATCAACAAGCAAAACTGGCTCGCCCTTAGTGGCTCGCCCATGACCAGTTCGCCCACTGTGGCATTGCCATGGTCAGTTCGCCCAACTGCAACACTTCCATGGTCAACTCGCCCAATGGGATATTACTATGGTCAACTCGCCCGATTTTATAAAAACATGGGTCGCCCACCCAAAACAAAATAAAAAGGGTCGCCTATCATTGGCTCGCCCGGATTTTATTAAAACAGGGGTCACTCGCCCCAAAAACAACAAAAGGGTTCGCACAATTTTGGCTCGCCCGCCCTTTCAATTCGCCCGTTAAACAACATAGGGGTTGACTATCTTTGTAGCTCGCCCAAGTCAAACAATTTATCAAATAAATACATGCCATAAACCAAAAATAATTTCTAAATACTTTTATAATATTTCTACTCCACAGGGCATGCATTTTACTTCACATATATCTCCCTTACCTGATCCAACGAAGACTTGCTTCGCCCTACTCCCTGCTCGCCCATAGCCATTCCCAATTATCGGCTGCAAATTATATATAAATTCCATCAATATTTTCTTTATATATTTTTCCATTACTTGGGCGAGACTTCAGGTAAATCAACCAGCTCGCCCAGACACATTTTATTAGCTTGTTAACCGAGCTCGCCATTCATCAAATGGCTTACACGTGGGAGCTCGCCCAATATTCTTACCATTCATATATTGGTTAATTAGGAGCAGCTCGTGCACAATTTCAACTCGCCATGCCACATTGGTTTTATTGAGGGAGTTCGCCAAACATTCAACTCGCCCAATGAACATCCATTTGAGCTCGCCATACGTGGCTTTTTTACTCAGAGTTAGGCTCGCCTGTAACTTAAACTGGCGTTTGGCAACCTCGCCTCTTGAACAACACTTTGGCAAGTTCTATTACCTGCTTGCCCTCATTGGCGATTACTAATTTTCCTGATGGGCGATCACTATAGTCGCCAATCTCGTCACTTATTCCATTATTTTCCTTGTTTTCATGTTCTCTAAGGATCTAACTAAAACAAGGTTGTATTTCTATGTTTATTATGATGTAAACATATAAATCTACTGATGAACATCAAGAACACCTCAGACATATGAAACTCACCTCAACCAACTGCACTTCCAGAACAGATTACTTCCTGTCTCACGTAGGCCTTCCTTTGCTTATTCTTTTAACTCATCAAACTAAGGAGGAAAAAGGTTTGCAAGCTGGTTTACTTGTTTAGCAGCCTAAAGAGTCAAGCTCAAATAATCAACCATGGCAGGATTGGAAGGAATAACAGAAACTTGCAGTTGCATAGTTTCTGGGAGAAAGATGAAGTTAGCTAAATGGGTTTTCCTCAAATGTCACTTCTTATATAGCCATGCTCTCCAATCAGATTTCATCACTTGGCCTTATCCCATCTTCTTGCATTTATTCCACGTCTTTCATGCATTTAAGGCATGAAGAAAACTGCAGCTCAAAGTGGCGTGGAAGTCTCCCTTTCACACGCCTTTTTCTTCTGCTGCAGACTTTGCTTAATTCCTCAACCAATAAGGCTAATTCCCATATTGACTTTAACTTTTCTTCATTTATTGTCTTCAACCAAATAACATACAAAGTCAATTTTTGCTGCAAAATGGCAAAACGGTTACGTAATGATTCCAGTTCCAGTTGGCCTATTCAACCTGAGACCTCAGCTCGTCCATTCCATTTCAATTTCAGTTCGCCAACAATATTTGGTGATTTACGAGCTGATTTCCATCTCTTGGAAATTACATTGACTTGGCGAGTACTCATTGCCTTACTCAAAACTATCATTTGTGCTTCTATATGGGCGACCACATTACTCGCCAAATACATTCTTCGGGCGATCACAGTCCTCGCCCAACACTGTCATAATCTATCCACAGCCTTGGCGAACTCACATATTCGCCAGTGAGGCCACTGAATCCTACTCGCCCTTTCCGCCATTGGGCGACCACATAGGGGTTTGACGATCACAACCACTGCTACATTGTTGGCGATCACCTTACACAACTAGCTGGCGAACTCACCTATTCGCCAAACCAAAGAGGCAAATAACCAACTCGCCATCATCAACTCGCCATTCTCATCACTTGGGCGAATCTGATGGCGCGTCTCATTGGGCTATGACCCTTGCTCGCCCATTGGCGAGCTGCTCTATCTTCTCGCCCATACATTGTTTCACCTAAATTGCTCCATTTACTTCTTAAATTAAGGAGCTCTTGACCCATGTGGAATTCAATACTCATTATTTATTTAATTTCCATTATCAATTTATGGAATTAGACTCTACAGTAGTGTAGAATCGGATCTTACAGTAGGATTGTTTTAGGGTGTTTGGTTAGTTAAGGTTCAACCAAGGTAGGGTTAATTTTGTCTATTTAGGTTATATGGTCAAAAAAGGTAACTTTAGGTAAATAGGGATAACAAGGAAACTTTTAGGGTTAGGTAAAAGAAACAAAATCTCAAAGTTCAAGAAAGAATGACTATCTCAAGATTTTGATGAAAAACATCTTCTCAAAATGCCTTTGACATTGCACTTGCTACATATAATATAATAAATCACCTCTTGAATTACTTTTTTTTTACTTTTTTTGTATTTTTCTCTTTTACCTTTCTTTTTCTCTTTTCTTTTTGTTTTTACTAAAATAAACGAACACAAAAGAAAAACAAGCAAGTTAAATGATAAAGAGAGGTTTACTTGGAGAGCAAGGCAACTTATGAGAAAACAAGCTAGTTTTAACAATAGCTTGTGTAGCAAGAAACGAGAGAAAATGATGACTTGTGAAACAAGGTAGTCTTTATGTGAAAGTGGAGCTTTTTTTTGTTAGAAGGTTTCTTGGAAAACAAGTCAAGGTTAAGTAGTTTGCAGTTTGCAAGAAATTTTGGAGAGAAAGAAAGGTGTAGAGTTTGAGGCGATTAGGGTTGTAGAGGTTTTAGGGTTAGGGCAAAACAAGGCAAAATAATCAAATCGCAAAAATTTAAGATTAAGATTTTAAGGTTTAGAAGGAATAACAATGAATAATTTGAAAAAAAGTTAGGGCTCAGTGAAAAAAGAATATAACTTGAAAAGATTTAGGGTTTAGAAAGAAAAACAGAGTACAACTTGAAAAGATTTAGGATTTGGAAAGAAAACAAATGACACACAAGATACAAGGGATTCAACTAATAAAAAGACTTAAAAACAAGAGTCTTAACACATAAGAAAATAAAGGCTCACACAAAAACAGGTTCGACCAAGACAAGAAGTCAAAAAAAATACGAAAATACAACAAAAACGAGACTCCCACGAATCAAACCTAAGCTCTGATATCAAATGATACGAACCTCATCGAAAGAAGATGAGGTTCAACAAAAACACAAAGAACATGAAAAACACTCAAAGAACAAAAAGAACAAACCGAAAATCCAACAAAAAACAAAGATTTAAAAGTATAAACCAAGACCTGTTGTGTAGAAATATAAGAACTTATGGTATTAGACCTAGATACGTTGCTTAGTAAAGTAAGGGCCTAAGGTATAAATTGGTGAAAGGTAGAATAACATCACAAGGAAGACCTTGATATGTTTAACAGTTCTTAAGAGAATCAAAGAGAAAGAAAACTCTCAATAAAACAAATCAAAACATATTATTATTATTATTATTATTATTATTATTATTATTATTATTATTATTATTATTATTATTATTATTATTATTATTATTATTATTATTATTATTATTATTATTATTATTATTATTATTATTATGTTTTTCCCAAAGGCATACATGCCTATTTATAGCTAAATAAAATAAACTCTAAAATTATAATATTATGTTATTTTCTTGGGTAAATTCCTCTGAGGTCCTCCAAGTTTTACTATAATTCAACTTTAAACCATTATTTTTGAAAATCAATACTTTTGGTCCAAAGTCACAAACGATTTTAACATAACAGTCAATTACTAAACTTGAATTAATAATATCACCTTCCCAAGCATCAACAATGAATTTTATTACTATTTATTATTTTTAAGTAATTTTTAAAAAAAAACATATTCTATGTAAGATTTTTATATTTTTATACCAAAAAAGGATATATCATGAATAACAAATGTTTAGGTTAATAGATTTTTTAATAGAACTGAATAGAACAATTCTTTTTGTATTATCAAATTTATAACTTTGAACCAAAATGTCTATTTCTCAAACTAATGAACTAGAGTTGAATTATAATAAAATCTTAAGAATTTCAGTAGAATTTACCCTTATTTCCCCAGAAACCCTAAAAATAAGAATAAACTATAATTCCCAAGAATAAGAATATCCTATAATCTCTAAGAATAAAAATATAGAAATAATCTTATTAAACTAATAAGCTTAAAGAAATCCTAATAATGCAAACTAAAGATGCACATTGTGTGCAACTGGTTCAATACTTGTAAAACTTCAAAAATGTTGGACTTGAGCTTGGATCAAGTTATCGAAGACTTTTTCTCTAGTAATATCAATGAAACCAGCCAAGGCTTGTTGCATCTTCATAGTTTTAGCTCTTATCATTAGACCTCCATGGATGCTCATAAAATCACAATCATCACGAACATAACTTGGGCTTGTTGAGCTTGATGGGCCTCTATCACCACTCCTCTTAAACCGAGCCTCATGATCTTGTTCCCAAATTTTAATTAACCTTGTTGTAGACGTCTTAAATGCCCAAATAACCTATATCCTCAACCTAAACCAAAATCTAGTCTTGAACTTTCGTTTGATTTTTTGTAAATAAATCCTAAGAACTCAAACATTGTTGTCAACCGACTAGCTCCACCTATATGACTCTCCTACACTCCCTTTTCTCCCCATTACTCTTAAAATGAGCCTCACGAACTTCATTCCTTGATTTTAACTAACCTTGCCCCATCCAAACCATCCTACCAAAACCTACCAATGCCCTAACCATCCTATTCTCAGCTTGTTTTACCCATAAATCATCCAAAATCACTCTAATTAAACCCTGGAATAATATAGTCATCCACAAGTCTTAAGCTGGCCCTCTCCATTGAATTACTGCTCTTAATTGTTCACAATATCAAATCTGCCTACCAGTTGTCTAGGGTACTCATTAGACTTTCCTAAATCCCTCATCAAGATGATCGAAATCCCAATACATCACTTGTTCGATAATCGAGCCCAAAACCCTAGTCTGTTAACAGTCGTCTCCTTATACACATTGCTAATCGACCTTTGGGTTTACATCGTCGTCGATCACTGCCCACTATTTTCGATCAATCCATCATGTGTATTGCTATAAATCTATTTACTTGCCTCTCCCTGATATTTGAAATCATCTCGAACCTTATATTAGGCATCCTTCTCAAGTGCTTTCTTAATCCATTAGGCAGTTTAGGCTTCTCATTGCGTAATGAGCATGTGAAACTCATCATCTATGATCATACATCATGTAATCATAGGAATTCATGATAATATGTCATGTAGACATTTTTAGGATTATACATGTCCACGAATATTTTCCATGTAAATTCACATCTAGCATGTCATGCATAATCTTGTCATGTAATTTTTGGTACGAGGGTTGCGTTAAACATGACATAGTGGCATTTTAAACCGTTATTAAGAATGCTTAGATTGCATGTCATGCCTCTGTTTACTTTTTTTTTTATTTGCTTTTTATAATAATAAATGAATTGATAAGACGGTATTTGCACCATTAATGGTTGATAGATCATTCTAGGTTGCTAGCCACTTGTATATTTTAGATGCATACATGATAGCGTAAGACATGTAAATTGTTCATAAATTGCATGATATTAACAATAAAATGAAGAGATATACTACTTAATCTATAAATTAGTCCGGATATGATCTGAAGTGAAAATACAGGTCGAATTTACCACATAAAATTTGGTGCTTTGATTTCTCTAATATTTGGTACCTTGAACCAGGATTGATTCCTGGGGCTGACTACTCAGTGATCCATAAACCATAAATCGATTGACCATCCTAATCAACCTTACAGAAAAATACGGAAGAAATTTTTTACTCTTTTGCATACACACAATCCTAAGCACTACTTTAATGAACTATACTCAACAGCAGTTTGGTCTATTAGCAGACTACTGTGCTCTTAGTTCCAGTGATCCAAGTTCAATCCTGACAGTTTTAAGTGTAAAAGAAGGTAATAATATACAAGCAAAATAATCAGGGGCCTCTTTTGCATACGGTACTTGTGATTCAGAATGAATCTGGGATTCAGAAATTATTCCTAAAACAAGGGAGAGTGAATATCATGACCAGAGAATTCATGAATTGTTCCTTGCGGCAGCAGATTTTTTGTCAATCTGAACACCATATGCTCCAAGAGCATTCCAAGGATCAAAGATAGGTGAGCACAAATCATAATATGTGAGATTATGAACAACATCCCAAACAGAGATATAAGGACAACAAATGAACTACGTAGAAATAAATCAAATTCCAACCAAAAGAACTACCGAGAATGATTCAAACCTTTAAACATAATAGGCGTAAGATGGATGATTATAGAACGAATCAAGTTTGGGTTAAATGATATATGCATGTATCCCCTTACTCAATGAGCTGGGTATGAATCCCGCTTTCCTCATTTCAAAAATAAAAAGGATGAATATAGAACAAATTAAACCAGGAGCTTCAGTGCATATAGAATACGGGTACTCTTACAGACTATATCAAGAAGACCATCATAATGTTGACAAAAATATAGCAAGAACTTTGCAGAAAATAGTTTCAAATTCTTCCTTTCCACAATTAGACAAATCAAATCATCATGATCTTAATGTCAATCTATATGACAAGAATAAGTCAAATATCAGACATATCCCACATGTATCTAATACATGTGATGCCAAAGAAACACTTCCACATACATTTTTATTTCACATATATACGCAAATGTTCTTTAAAAAAAAACTTCTAAATTGCATCTCAAAACTTTGAAAAGAGAAAGTCAACTTCTAAATTGCATCTAATACCTTTTAGATATTTTTAGATAAAACATCAAACGCAAATGGGACATGGAGATTGCTTTTTAAAAAAGGGCAAATCCAATGCACAAGGCTCCAACATTATGGTCTCTAGAGAGAGTCATATGTACACAGCCTTCCCTCCGCATTAACAAAAAGGCTGTTTTCATAACTTGAACTAGCAACTTCCAAGTTACAAAGGAACAACCTTTTACTATTGTACCAAGGTTCACCCTTTTTAACTAAGACAAATGAGTTTATAACTAATAAGCACAAAAGGTAAAAATCATACAAAGTTTAACTCCCAATAAACTTCCAACTGTTAGATAATGACAATTTAGTAAATGATTGGCTTTGAAAATATATGAATCAAGATGTCTCATCTGTACCTTACCGTACTTTTTCAAGTATTACCTCATATTATGTCCCTATGTTATCATGCCTGCAAAAGATTCATACTGCACATGTAAACATATATTGCTTACGTAATAAAACATTTATGGTTCTCATCCAAGCCATTAAAGAGAACAAACTTATGACAGTCACCTAATAGTTCATGGTAAACAACTTCAGTTGAATGGGGTAAAGTGTAACTTAGGTTTCTTAAAGAAGTGTGATGTCTACATAAGAACGACCTAAATTAATATCAAACCAAAAATCAAATTACAGAAACGGTAGCTTGAGTGATGATCTCAGCAGATATCCTACTTTATGAAAGAAAAGATGAAGGACCAGCAGTTTAACTACATTCTAGGCATCAGTACTAAATCTCGTCCTTGTTAACTGACCATATAATCTTACTAGAGGAACAATATGCTTCAATAAAACATTTATTACCAAGTGAAGGTTATGCTATAATTGTATATTGCTATAGACAAGATGGCTGATTTGAAGAAATAACTGGAAATATTTAGGTTCAAAAAGAGTTGAGTGAATACAAAAGATACATCCAACAATTCCATTAAGGATGTGATTGACTATAAATAAGTTGAACCTTCCGTATGTTATAAAACCTCTAGTAAATGCAGATCTATTTCTGCATAAATAAATGCTATAAAACCTTATTAAACTATAAGTTGTGACATTAATATGATGATAGAAATAAAAGGAAAATGAAATCTATACAGTAAACAATACGTTGTTCTCACTCATCCTTATTGATAATATGATAATGAATACTTCACATAGATGTTTCCACTTTTGTCCTGTATTTATGAACTAGGAAAGCATTATTACATAAACAGCATTAGAACAATGGCTTATGTACATCTTCCAAATTTCAATCATAGACATAGGCAGCTTGTTTGAAAGAACACTTGTTATCCATCCATTACTCCTCACCCTACTTATGTCTTAATGCAAGCAACAACAAAATGCTGACTGTCTTAATGCAAGCAACAACAAAATGCTGTCTCAAACCAAAAGCAAATTATGATACTCAATTACGTAAAAAAGCTATATATAAGGTATATTCAATAAATCAAGATTCTAAATACATGCATATTGACTTGTAAGAGCGAACCATATATGCCCAAGCTTCTCTTCCTCTGGCAACCCAAGAATTACATAAAACTTTCCAGCCTTCCTGCCTATGTACATACACCTTATCCTTCAACAAAACCATTACTAGCTATTTCCATATCCATTATTCAAAATGTAATTTGCTGATACAAGTATATATAATAAAATTTCACCATATACATTAAGTATGAAGTAACTCAGGCTATGAACAAGTAGCCAAACCATCTTGCGAAAGCAAATATCCTTCTCGATCCAATGTTTCTCTAACTGCACGATAAAACTCAACCCAAGAAGACTGATGTATATCCACAGGGCCCCATAAAAATGTTGGATTAGGACTTGCTGGACAAGCAGCAACTAAATCCAACACTGAGGCTGCCGGTTTAAGCGGCTGTGGGAAATTAAATGCTAAATTATCAACCTTGTGCTCATAGATTTTCCCATTTCTATCTAATTTGTATCTTGAAGTACCCTGAAACTGGCCCTTGGCCTCCCATGGAACTCTAGGGACGCCTCTCAAGTTCCATCTGACCAATATGACATTCTCAGAAGGCTGCCAAATCCTAAAAATTTCAAGCGAAATCTCTCTGAACAATATTTTACCATGAAATCTCAATGCCCAGAAGATCAATTTATAGTTTTCAATACCAGAAAATTTATTCAACGGGTCTACAAAAGTAATATCATCCCTGAAAAGAAAAAAAAAAACTTCAAAAAGCAAAATCCAGAATTACCCGAGGAAAGAAATAAACCCAGAAGAGGAAATGACCTGTAAATGTCATAATTGAGGTCTCTGGTGATAATCAAAGGCAAATCTTCCCTAAGAGTCCGAACAGCAAGTCCAAGGTTGACATAAAACTCATCTCTTTGGTGGGGCTGATGGTGGTGCTTGTCCTGATGAAGTGAGGGAGAGCTAACCTGAGACCCTTGAAGTGTTGGGGATTGCTCAGTTAGAGTTTCAAAGCAGATTTTGGGAGTCTGGGAAAGAAGTGGTTGCTGAAAGGGTTTTTCTTTGGAGCATGTTTTGGATTGAAGAAGAAGAGAAGGAGAAAGATTCGGTAGCAGAAAAGCCATTGGAGGGCCTTTCCGAATTCTTTGGTCTCAAAAGCTTTTCAGCTTCTCATAAGTGAAAATAAGGTCTTCGATTTTGAGTGGTTTTAAACAAACGCACTGCCATGGAAAGGAAAGAAACGAAACATGTGTTTGTTGACGTGGATCAAACTTGACAATTGGTTGGGCAACGATAAAACGGGAGACTTTATCTGATTTAGGTGAACAGTAAAATTAATTTTTGTAAAATTAAAAATAACGGTAAACATAAAATTAATGTCAAATGGGGATATGCTTGCGGTAAAAAATGAACCATAAAATGATCATTAATAATATATTTTTTTAGTAGTACATTTTTATTAGAAATTACAATCACCATCAGCATATTACATTTTATGAACAGATAACTATAAAAATCACATTACTCAAACTAGGTAAACTAGTAAATAACAAATAACAAACTAAACAAACTAGTAAATAACTAGACTAACTCAAGCTCACACTTAGTGACACTCAAACCTGAGACCTCAAAGTCTCATGACCTCCTCCTTGTTACTAAGCTAAGGTCTCATTGGCAATAATATATTAAAATTATAAAAAAATAAAATATAAAATTGCATTTGCGATATAATAAAATTCTTTACCATGCCGCACTAGAGCCTAGGCTCCCAAACTAAGTCTAAAAAAATAAATATGAAAGAAACAAAACAACGAGATACTATATTAGATTGAAAATCTTTTACCCAAGAACACGTAGATCAGCTAGTAGGGGGCTGTTTTAGCTTAATCAGAAGTCTCGAGTTCGAGTCTTTGGGTATGCAACTGTGTTAAAACTCTTGAATGAGAGCTTTGCCGTCCTTTGGGTCCTACCCGGCTCGAATCCGGATTAGTCCTATACCAAAAGTATGGAGATACCGGATGGTCTAGACCAAAAAAAATCTTTTCATGTATACGAGGATTCAATAATAAGGCCTTCAAGGTTATAAATAACAGTTTTATATATATCTTAAACATTCCTCACTAAGCTGTAAAAATTCGAAAGATGAAAAACACAGTAATACAAAATAAGTAAAATTCATATGGATAAGTACATTTCAAACAAAGCAATGACCCAAAATGAAGGAAAAGGAAAGGGAGTTTCCTTAGGAATAAAAAAAAGGATCTTCACTTGGATAATATAGACAAGAAAGAGCATATTGTTCATAAGAATATCCCCTCTAAAGCATCTTCTCTGTTTTCAGATTTTTTTTAATCTCAAAAAGTATTACACTCTACACTTGTTTAAGATCAGATTATTCATCTGAACTAAAAAAAAAAGCTTGATACTCAAAAAAAAAATTAAACAAAAATTTGAATCTTTTAAATAAGCTTGGAAAAAAAATTAACACGTGTTCAACAATCAAGTTAGAACTTGACTCTACCATTTACCGGCCTAGTTCGACCCTACTCGACAATTATAATAAATTCAAACTAGAAAAATATCTATGCTACTGATAAAGATCTAAAATTATTAATAATTGTAAAAGTTTATCTTTGAATTAGTCTTAAAAATATTTGTGAAATTATTATGATAGCATTTATTTTTTTAAGTTTTTAATAAATGAGTATTCTCAAAGTGTTAAGCAGTTTATAAAGAAATAAAAAGACAAATTATCTTATCATTTATTTTTCATCATGAACTTCTTTTTTTTATTATTTAATATATATTCAATGAATATTTTCACAAAACACTAATAAAATAAATTTTTCATGGAAGACATTTAATATTAAGATTCAAAAAAGAAAAAGGAAATATTTAGACTTAATATTTGACATGTTGAGATTATGTTTTAGTCTTTGTCTACTTTTGTTACATGTACTGCAATTTGTCATTCTCATGATAGCATTGAGAGTTTTTAAAATATTAGGCTTAATACTTAAATATGACATCTTTGTTTACCACAAAATGAAATTAAATTCTTAATATTTAATTACATAAAAATCAGCTCATTAAGTTTTATTTTAAGCAGTTAAACAATTTAATAAAAATGTACTTAATTCTATTATTTTAAAACGTTTAAGTTTTAATTGCTTAAAATAAAACTTAATTGATTGATTTTCGTAAATTAAACGTTAACGGCTTAATTTCATTTTGTGGTAAACTTGAAAGGCATATTTGAGTATGAAGCCAAAATATTATAATAAGGCTAATATTTTTAATTTTTATACTATGTATTTCCTCTGACTTTATAATTTTTTTTTTACATATGATTCTATAATTATTGTTTTTATCATTTTATTTATTATAACTAGTTTGCTAACCCATACAATGCATGATTAATTTTATTTAAATATATATTTATATAAATTTGTATTATTTATCATTTTAATTTTTTGTTTAAAAATATGCTGAATTATTTTAATTGTTTTTAATGTATTAGATAATTTTATTTTAAATGAATTAGATACCATATAATATTTCAATTAATTTTAAATTAAAAATATTTTAATTATTTTATTTGAAATAATTAGATTTTAGATAAATTATTAAAAATTTATTAAACAGTATAGATACACGTCTCAATTTTTTACTTATATGTTATCTTTTTTTTTTCTCAACCTTGTATATATATGTATTATCTATTATTTTATCCATTTTTTATTTTGAAAAAATTATTTAAGATTTGAACACTTCGATTATATTTAATTGTAGAGACCTTTTTCTCAATCACCAACAAAAATTTTATTAAAACACAAGCATAGTACAGGATAATCTTTGCCAAAACAGAGTCCAAAACTAAAGGCAATATCATGAATCAAGAACATAAAGGAGTCATACGAAAACATCAAAACAACACTAAAACCACCAAATCAGCAATATCCACTCCCATCTTCGCTGGAGACCTTTCTCTAAATTGAACAAAAAAAAAAGGTGCTTTGTTGTTGAGATTGGGCATCCATGGCTTTTAAGTTGATTGGAGCCTGAAAAAGAATACATTTTTGTCACTTGAATAGATACAACACAATATAATAATTGGAACCTGAAAAAGAATGTAAAAGAAACCATCTCATAAATAACAACCCTAACAAATTAATAGTTTTTTTTTAGAAAAAAAAAAAGAAAATATTTGCAAACAGACAAAAAGAAAAAAAACATACCTGGTTGTGAAGACTTGGCATCCAAGGCTTTCGGATTGATCATGAGACTTATACAAAATGCAACACAACATAATAAGTGCAATCTGAAAAAGAATGTATAAAAAACCAATCTCATAAACAACAATACAAGATAGGAAAAAAAAGATGTAACAATAAAAAAGGAAGAGATATCGTTGTCTTCTAACAAATTAATAGCTTTTTTTATGAAAATGAAAAATATTGGCAAACAAAAGAAAAAAAATACCTAGTTGTTGAGACTTTACGTCCATGGCTTTGGACTTGATCACAACACTTGGATAAAATATAATACAACACAATAACTAGAGCCTAAAAAAGAATGGACAAAAAAACTAATCTCATAAATAACAATACATAGCATCCATTAAAAAAAAAAAACCTTGAAAAAGAGCAAAAGGAAAAGATGTCTAGAGTAAAAGAAAGAAAAGAGATTCAGAGAAGAAGGAAATGTGAAATCTCCAATTTACTGTAAATTTTCTCATATTTGTAAAGCATTTCAGCTTCAAAGGAATAAATAAATATGAATTTTCTGATTTTATAAATGAGATATGGGATATAGAGGGAATTAAAGGAATTGAGGGTCAAATATCAAAGAGTCAAAAAGGGGAATTAATGGCTGAGATGATCATGCAATAAAGAGGCATTAAATGCCATGGCATGACTCATCATCATCATCATCATCATCATCATCATCATCATCTTCTCCCACATGGCAGCAACACCAGCCCATTTCCTCTCCCTCTCGTTTCCATTCCATTTCCTCTAAGTGTTCATTTCAACTCCCTTAACAAACCACCATCTCATGTTATCGATTCGTTAAGCTCCATTAACGAAAAACGATCCTTATCGATAGCCTAAGCTATGCCTTTAATATGAAAGGCTGAATCCAAGTGAGTAAGGAGATCTAAAAATCTTGAAAGTTGGTGAATAGCAAAGGTAAGAGAAGAAATGGTTTTAGTTGATTTTTATTGATGGTTTGGGGTTATATAGAGTAGGTAGAGTATGTTTATTAAGGTTTAATTGTCATGATATTTACAGCTTGAAGAAGTGAAAAAGGACAAGGGTTGATTTCCACCAAGCTTGTGGATTAATTGCTATTAGAGGTAAGGAATTTATGTAACAGACGTAGGGAGACTATGTCTGTATGTCTTAAATAAATTTGAAGTGTATTTGGAGAGAAACAAAAGCTGGTTTATTTGCAGGAAAGAGTACAATTTGGGTCCTACTTCTAGTACCAATTAGGCTGGGAGCAACCGACTGCCTTAAGTAGCAGCCGACTGCCTAGAGACAACCAAAGCGAAGATTTTCAAAAACTGAGATAAACCAGTCGACTGCTATGTAAGCTAGTCGACTGCCCTTTTCCCAGAAAGTATTTTGTTTCAAACTAGTCGACTGCTATGAGTAACAGTTGACTGTTTTTATTTGGGAATCGTGCTGTTTCAAAACCAGCCGACTGCCCAAGGGGCCAGTCGACTACCATTTCTCGGGAAACATTATGTTTCAAAACCAGTCGAATGCTATTTGGGACCAGTCGACTGCCTTATTTGTATTTTAAAAAAATAAAATAATTGAATTTCAAAAAGGGAAAGAAATTCAATAAGGCAAAACGTGGTGTAGCAGTCGACTGCCATTAAGACCAGTCGACTGCCATTAAGACCAATCGACTGCCTATTTGAAAAAAGAGGTTTTGAGAACCTATTTTAAGAAAGCTTATTTGTATTCGTTAAAGGTATATGAATAAGGTTTTAGAGACTATGAATCTCTTGAAAAAGCATGCACATTATTTGTACTTGATCTTGGCGGAGGAGCCCTAATCCTGTCCTCAGACCCACAGTAAGGCACCTGACTAGTGAGCACTGTGGGCTATAGACAATGGCCATGAGTCTTTTACTTGTTCGGCTTTAGGGAGGATCCCTGGCCCATACGTGGGTACGCCACTTATTTGATATCTCTCAAGATTATCCCTTACGAGATATATTTGCGATATCCTTATGAGATCTCTCCTGGATTATCCCTTACGCGATATATTTGTTGTATCCATGATGAGAATTACTTGGTGCATGAATCTATTGGAAATTAATTGTCTCCCATCTATTTGAAAGTAATTGAAGCTATTTGTACTTTCATATTTGATTTCACGTGAGTTGAGATCCGTGGAAATATTTGAAAGTATTTGATTTACTTGTTTGATATTTGCGAAAGATATAAATGGCATATGCTTTATAATGGTTTTTACATGACATTATAGAGCCAAATAGGAAAACTGCATATAGTGATATAGTACGCTCTTTTACATAAGTTTCTTACTGAGCGTAAACTCACTCCTTTACAAATATTTTTCATACGGACTATTTGAAGTAAATCTAGCTCCGGATAGAGGAGCACATCTTGGGATTTTGAGATTCCTTCAGGGCACGCTTCCTACTTATCCCTTGGAGGTATATTTAGTTGGCCGTTACTTCGGCTAGTGTACAATACGATATTACAGTGGTGTACATTTGGGGAACTAGGTTGTGTAAATATTTGAGATCCTGATGTATATGACACATGTTTATAAATGAAAAATTTTATGCATGTGAACTCTAATGTTGTACTTTGATAATAATGCCTAAAGCATAAGAGTAAGGAAGATTGACATCGAATAAACTAGTCAATTTACTTGTTAATTGAAGTAAAAGTTAGTTGTTATTTGGTTAGTGAACTCTAATGTTGTACTTTGATAATAATGCCTAAAGCATAAGAGTAAGGAAGATTGACATCGGATAAACTAGTCAATTTATTTGTTAATTGAAGTAAAAGTTAGTTGTTATTTGGTTAGTGACGAAGATGTCACAGAATGGTATCAGAGCTGATTTGACTGAGGTTTGTCGATGTCAATAAGCTAGAATTAGACTATTTCCCCAATGTACTGTACTAGTCTACTTGATTATGTGTAGTATAACTGTTGAGGTTATACTAAATCAGATTATTTGATCATGGTCCTAACAGCATGAGTACTCGAAGAAGGGGTACTAGACGAGGACGAGGACGGGGTCGTGATGAACCGCCCCCACCACAGTCTTCTCCTCTATCTCCACCGCATAGCCCGAATACGAGGCTAGCAAAAATGGAGAAACATATGGAAAACATGGCCGCGATGTTCACGCAATTCATGTCAAACTTCCCAAATGTGGCCACGAGTGTACCAACAGCTCCACCCACCGTACCTCCTACACCTGTGGTACCACCCCTACCAGTCCCAGCTAATGAGAGGCGAGATCCCACAGCTTATTGTAGTGTGACGTTGATTAAAGAGTTTAAGAAGCTGAATCCGCCTAAGTTCAAAGGAGACGGTGATCCCTTGGCCATAGAAAATTGGATGAAGGTGGTCGCCAAGGCATTTGGGTACTTGTCTTGTACTGAGAAAGAAAAAGTAGGATTGGCTGCTTACTTGTTAGTGGATAAGGCAGAGCCATGGTGGCAGGCTACTTAGACAGTATTAGAGGCTCGACATTCAGAGGCAATGTGGGATAGGTTTGTGGAAGCTTTTAATGAACAATATGTCCCACGCACTGCTCAGAGAAGGCTACACGTTGAGTTCTTGAACTTGACTCAGGGAAACATGACGGTTAGCCAATACAAGTCGAAGTTCATTACACTGAGCAGATTTGATCCTGAAGTGCTGAGAAGAGAGGATCATAAGACCTACAGATTCATGGAAGGATTGAGACCTTCCATCAAGTCTAAGTTATATCCCTTGGATATCACTACATATGAAGAAGCAGTCCATAAGGCTCAACTCTGTAAGCAGGACTATGAGTTTCATCAGGCCGACTTCCGAGCTAGGAATAAGGGTAAGAACCTATGAAGCGGAAGTCAGATGAGAGAGCCTCGAGTGATAGATATCCATCTAGGAGGAATAGGCCTTATGACAGAGCCTCGATAGGTAAGCAAGTCCATTATAAGAAAATAAATTGTCTTCATTTAATGGTTATATGGAATTACGTTAAATAGGAGTTATGATGATTATGGTACAGGAACTCCTAGACCCACCGGGATCAGGATAAGTGATGAGAGATCCCGACATCCAGTTGGTAATACTGCTAGCTCACTGAGGAGTACAATGCCGAGGTGCGCGCAATGCGGGAAATTCCATGGAGCGCAGCCTTGCCGGTTGGCGAATGGGGCATGCTATTGGTGTGGTGAGCAGGGACATCGGATAAAGGATTGTCCCAAGATAAATCAGAGGGTGCCTAAAAAGTCAAAAAAGACCCCCCAACCGCAACCTAAGACCACCCAGCCTTAGCATAAGGCCACGACGGCAGAGAAAGGAAAGGCGCCCGTGACTCAGGGACGGGTATTTGCCATTGATAAGGAGTCCGCTGATGAGTCATCAAAAATGATTCAAGGTAAGATTTACCTTAATGATACATGTGTCCTTGCATTGTTTGACCCAGGCTCTACACACTCTTTTATGTCACCTAGGGTTGCTATGAGATTAATTGTTGAGCCTAAGTATTTAGGAAAATTGCTACAAATAAGTACTCCATTTAGGGAATCCCAAATGACGGACATAGTGTATCGTAATTGTAAGCTACGGGTAGGAGAAAAAGAATCAATAGCTGACCTAATCCTATTGAATATGCTTGGGTTTGATGTTATTTTGGGAATGGATTGGTTAGCTAAGAATCATGTGATGATAGATTGTCATGCAAAGAGTGTGATTTTCTCTTCTCTCGTTAGCTACGTTGTAAATTTTGCAAATATCTAATGCAAAAGTGTGATTGTTACTTGATTGATAGTAAATTAATTGATAGAGAATGTGTTTGTATGTGAAGGGTTTATAGCATATGTAGAGGACGTAGATCAGAAACGTCCTGCACTTCATGAAATTTCGGTAGTTAAGGAATTTTCTGAGGTGTTTCTAGATGATCTTCCAGGACTTCCTCTGGATAGGGAAGTGGAGTTCAATATCGATTTGGTGTCGGGGACTGAGCCCATTTCGAGATCGCCCTATCAGATGGCCTTAGTGGAATTAAAAGAGTTGAAGAAGCAACTTCATGAGTTACTAGATAATGGATTCATACGACCCAGCGTATCCCCTTAGGGTGCTCCTGTGCTTTTTGTCCGAAAGAAAGATGGTAGTATGAGGTTGTGCATCGACTACCGATGGTTGAATAAGGTGACCATCAAGAACAAGTATTCTCTCCCCAGGATTGATGATCTGTTTGATAGCTCAAGGGTGCACAAGTCTTTTCCAAGATAGACTTGAGGTCGAGATATCATCAATTGAAGATCCGGAATGAAGATATCCCTAAGACAACCTTCAGGACATGGTATGGTCACTATGAGTTTCTAGTGATGCCGTTTGGTTTGATCAATGCACCCGCAGCCTTTATGAACCCTTGAAGATTCGGGAAGACATGAGTTATGTGGAGAAACCGATTCGGATTTTGGATAGGAAAGATAAGGTGTTGAGGTCTAAGACGATTCCACTGGTTAAAGTTCTTTGGCAATACCATACGACGGAAGAAGCCACATGGGAACTAGAGAGCTTGATGAAAGAGAAGTACCCGGAATTGTTTGAGACATAACCTTATTTGAATTTGGAGGACCAAATTCTCTAAGGTGGGGAGAATGTAAAATCCCCAATATACTGTAAATTTTCCCATATTTGTAAAGCATTTCATCTTCAATGGAATAAATAAATATGAATTTTCTGATTTTATAAATGAGATATGGGATGTAGAGGGAATTAAAGGAATTGAGGGTCAAATGTCAAAGAGTCAAAAAGGGGAATTAATGGCTGAGATGATCATGCATTAAAGAGGCATTAAATGCCATGGCATGACTCATCATCATCATCATCATCATCATCATCATCTTCTCCCACGCGACAGCAACACCAGCCCATTTCCTCTCCCTCTCGTTTCCACTCCATTTCCTCTAAGTGTTCATTTCAATTCCCATGACAAACCACCATCTCATGTTATCGATTCGTTAAGCTCCATTAACGAAAAACGATCCTTATCGATAGCCTAAGCTATGCCTTTAATATGAAAGGCTGAATCCAAGTGAGTAAGGAGCTCTAAAAATCTTGAAAGCTGGTGAATAGCAAAGGTAAGAGAAGAAATGGTTTTAGTTGATTTTTATTGATGGTTTGGGGTTATATGGAGTTGGTAAAGTATGTTTATTAAGGTTTAATTGTCATGATATTTACAGCTTGAAGAAGTGAAAAAGGACAAGGGTTGATTTCCACCAAGCTTGTGGATTAATTGCTATTCGAGGTAAGGAATTTATGTAACGGATGTAGGGAGACTATGTATGCATGTCTTAAATATATTTGAAGTATATTTGGAGAGAAACAAAAGCTGGTTTATTTGCAGGAAAGAGTACAATTTGGGTTCTACTCCTAGTACCAATTAAGCTAGGAGCAGCCGACTGCCTAGAGATGACCAAAGCGGAGATTTTTGAAAACCGAGATAAACTAGTCGACAGCTATGTAAGCCAGTCGACTACCCCTTTTCCCAGAAAGTATTTTGTTTCAAACCAGTCAAGTGCTATGAGTAACAGTAGACTGTTTTTATTTGGGAAGCATTCTGTTTCAAAACCAGTCAACTGCCCAGGGGGGCCAGTCGATTGTTAATTGTCCAAAAACATTTTGTTTCAAAACCAGCCGACTGCCTAGGGGGCCAGTCGACTACCAGTTCTCGGGAAACATTCTATTTCAAAACCAGTCGACTACCCTATTTGTATTTTAAAAAAAATAAAATAATTGAATTTCAAAAAGGGAAAGAAATTCAATAAGGCAAAACGTGGTGTAGCAGCCGACTGCCATAAAGACCAGTCGACTGTCTATTTGAAAAAAGAGGTTTTGAGAACCTATTTTAAGAAAGCTTATTTGTATTTGTTAAAGGTATATGAATAAGGTTTTGGAGACTATGAATCTCTTGAAAGAGCATGCACATTATTTGTACTTGATCTTGGTTGAGGAGCCCTAGTCAAGTCCTCAAACCCGTAGTAAGGCACCTGACTAGTGAGCACTGTGGGCTATAGACAATGGCCATGAGTCTTTTACTTGTTCGGCTTTGGGGAGGATCCCTGGCCCATACGTAGGTATGCCACTTATTTGATATCTCTCAGGATTATCCCTTACGGGATATATTTGCGGTATCCTTATGAGATCTCTCCTGGATTATCCCTTACAGGATATATTTGTTGTATCCATGATGAGAATTACTTGGTGCATGAATCTATTGGAAATTAATTGTCTCCCATCTATTTGAAAGTAATTGAAGCTATTTGTACTTTCATATTTGATTTCACGTGAGTTGAGATCCGTGGAAATATTTGAAAGTATTTGATTTACTTGTATTTGATATTTGCGAAAGATATAAATGGCATATGCTTTATAATGGTTTTTCATGACATTATAGAGCCAAACAGGAAAACTGCATATAGTGATATAGTACGCTCTTTTACATAAGTTTCTTACTGAGCGTAAACTCACTCCTTTACGAATATTTTTCATACAAACTATTTGAAGTAAATCCAGCTCCGGATAGAGGAGCACATCTTGGGATTTTGAGATACCTTCAGGGCACGCTTTCTACTTATCCCTTAGAGGTATATTTAGTTGGCTGTTACTTCGGCTAGTGTACAGTACGATATTACAGTGGTGTACATTTGGGGAACTAGGTTGTGTAAATATTTGAGATCCTGATGTATGTGACACATGTTTATAAATGAAAAATTTTATGCATGTGAACTCTAATGTTGTACTTTGATAATAATGCCTAAAGCATAAGAGTAAGGAAGATTGACATCGGATAAACTAGTTAATTTACTTGTTAATTGAAGTAAAAGTTACTTGTTATTTGGTTAGTGAACTCTAATTTTGTACTTTGATAATAATGCCTAAAGCATAAGAGTAAGGAAGATTGACATCGGATAAACTAGTCAATTTACTTGTTAATTGAAGTAAAAGTTAGTTGTTATTTGGTTAGTGACAAGGACGTCACAAGAAAGAGAGAATAAAATTGGGGTTAGAAATGAGTTGGTAAAAGAGATACCTTACATCCACGTTGAGGAAATTAAGGAAGAGATCAATGAGAAAATTAAGGAGATTAAAAAAATATATGATCACTTAAAAAAAGAAACATGAGTTGATAGCAGTTACATATCTAATTCAATTTGCTTACATGTCATTCGAAAAGAATGTACGTGTCAGTGTCCACAAAAGCGTGCTTTACATGTGTGCATGTTTTCTGAAATATAATATATATGATATTTGTAATTTTTGGAAATTTTATAAAAAATTTTAACATTGATTTATAATTTTTAAATAAACGAAAATACCGTTAACATCTCTCAATTCTATCATGAGATACTTCGATAATTTTGTTTTACAATTTTTAAATTTTTTACAATTTTTTAAATTTAACTGTTGCTTCAGCCTTAAATTTAACTTACTCGCGAAATTTAACAATAGGAAAATGGCTAAGCTTACTTCTCTTACACTCTCTATGGAGTTTTGGGGTAAATTTTTCTTTCTTTCTTGGAATTACTTCTTTTAATCTTTCTTTCAGTTAAAAATTGGCTGAAATTAATGATTATTTTGGTGTGTGATTTGCAATGCTAATCATATATTCAAATAATGATTTCCAAAAAAAGTTTTATTTTTCGAGCTGTTTCTTTTGCAAAAAAAAATTTCTTTAAATTTGGTCTTTTCGTTTCTTTCTTTTTCTTTAATCTTTGTATTTGAGTTCTTTGTTCCCATTCTGAGAAACTAGTTTATTGATTTGAGAAGATTAGCCCTTACATAACTTAGAACTTAACTGAATGACATTGCAATTCTGGCCAATTGTGGGATGTGTGAACCACCAATATGTATCGTTGCAGTTCCTTGTTTGTTACATTCCGAAGGTTTCTTTCTTTTTCTTTCTATTTTGAATAATTGTGATCATTTATACATTTGCATTACCTAATAGAACTGTTTTTCGTCTCTTTGTTTGGTTTTGCAGCTTTTAGGAAGTACAAAAGATTTGAAAAGCCTTTCTCCATCTGCCTGGTATGTTTTTTACCTTTGATTTTGCTCCTGCCCAGTTGATTATGTTGACAATCTCCTCCTTCCTATGGTTACAATTATGGTATATTTAAATATATGAACTGAGGTATATTCATTTTTCATATGCGTAACTCCTTTTCCATAACTACTCGTTTCCTTCAAAAACAAAGTTTTAAGTTACATTTTCTATGTGTTTCATAACCTGCAGACCTTGGGCATTACAATAACGTTAGATGAGCTAATCAAATATTTTTAGTTCTTGCAAAATTAGTTTGGGTGTAGTTTGAAAACTCATCCGTTTACCTTTTTCCTTTTCCAACCAATGATTCATTCCAATGAATATACAATATACATTTATACTATATACATATATATATATGTAGGTATGTACATATAGCTAGGTGTATTTGTGTATGTCTACACATGTATGTGTATATGTATGTATCAATGTATGCGTATATGATTTGTAGAGTTGTAACACAAATTCACTAACCTGAT
Source organism: Heritiera littoralis (assembly GCA_031772115.1). Lineage (NCBI taxonomy): Eukaryota > Viridiplantae > Streptophyta > Magnoliopsida > Malvales > Malvaceae > Heritiera > Heritiera littoralis. The sequence goes on along the minus strand of JAPDPK010000220.1, from coordinate 606,539 downwards.
TAACATGTATTTTTTAGTATTTTCAAAATGTTATAGTTTCTTTCGATGAAGTTGACGGTAGCAAGCACATATTATGACTTCAACTCAGATGCACTGAAAAATTGCAGGCCCTTTCCTAAATATAGGTTAGTTTTTCTTTTTTAAATCATTTATATTCTCCTTTTATTAAAATTTAATCTCGCAGTTCTTTGTTGCAATGATATGAATGAATCATAATTAGGAGGGAAAAAGCACAGGAAGCACAAGAGTTGGAAAAAATGATGAGAGAATGATATGTTTGAGTGCTAGCTTGCTTCCTCTCATCAACGGGGCCTCTTTGATTTAACTTCTACACCTAAGTGCTTCTGGTCCTTAATAGGAGTTGAAATATTATGATATCATTATAACAATAATTGGAGATTGTTTCAAAATTTTAAATATCTGATATTTGCATTAGGAAAGTAAAGATTTGAAATCATTATGATAGAAAGCTTTCATAATTAACATGCGCATTCTCTTTAGTTATTACAGCCTTTGTTTTTCATACTCTTTGATGCTTTAAAATTGAAAAAATATATATATTTATCTGATAATGCATACCAAACTATCATAGTAATGGCATTTTAGGGTTGTGTGTTGTTTCAATGTCTATGATTGCATCCCAGACCAACATAGCAATGGCATTTTAGGGCAGTGTGTTGTTTCAATGTCTATGATTTGGTGCCTTTCCTTAAGTACATTGCAAGTTTTTGTTGGTTGCTTTTGTGGATGCACCATTTGGGGTTATTTCTGCTGCCGAGCTTATTAGAATTATCCCATTTGTTGTGTTCATTATCTGGGCTGTGTATGCTTACACCTTGCGGAACCTCAGCCTCTTGACTCGATTTGACACTACTTCTACAGGAAGAGGGTAAAGATTTTGTGTTGTTTATGATTAAGAATGGTAAACTACCTTATTTATGTGCTTACATTTTCTAAATGGTTGTGACGTGTTTTTATCTATGTATGAATCAAACGGTCTACAGCTGTTAGAGATGTATGCACTTTCAAACAAACGGCGCCAACTTCCTCTCAAGTCGGCATTAAACGCAGCACTTGATACTCCTAAACTACCAGCACCATAGCTTTCCAAAGTTCTGTATATTTCCTTTTTTTTTTTGGTAACTCAATTGTAATCTCTCTCTTAAACTAATATTTTATCTTTTATTTACACTTATTTTCTTTATTTTGAAAAAATAAATAAAAAAATTTTAAACCTGCAGCGACACGCTGGCACAATGCCTAGTGCCTATTAAATTTGAAAAAAAGTGAATAAATTCAAGTGCCAAAATTACTAAAATAGCATTTCCTCAAGTATTTATTATTTAGCTTATCCAAAAAAAAAAAGTCATGAATTTTATTATAGATGATCTCAATCAACCAAGAAAATTTTAACGAAAAAAGAAATATTTTGTAATGTTAAGGTTCTAATTACAGTAAAATAAAAATTTATAAACTTAATTCTATACAATAAAGATATAATGCTTATTTCCTTTTTTTTCTTAAGTCACTACAAAAAAATGAACCTTCAGCGACGGAATTAGCGACGGAAAATTCCGTCACTGATAGTTAAATTCCGTCGCTGATGGTCTTCAGCAACGGATTACCGACGGAAATTTTTCTGTTGGAAAAATCGAAGTCGCTGATGCTCACTCCGTCGCTAAAACTTCATTTCCGTCGGTAATTCCGTCGCTAATTAGCAACGGAATTTTTTATATCAGCGACGGATTTTATGTCATTAGTGACGGAAAATTCCGTCGCTAAAAACATAATTTCGTCTTTTAATTTATATGAAAATCCGTCGCTAAAAGACATCAGCGACGGAAATTTCCGTCGCTAATAGTTTTATTATTATTTTATTTTATAAAAAAATCCGTCGTTAAAAGGCATCAGCGACAGAATTTCCGTCGCTAATTCCGTCGCTGATAGTTTGTTATTTTTGTTAATTCAATAAATATTCTGTCACTAAAGAGCATCAGTAACGGAAATTCCGTCGCTAATTTGATGAATTTTTTCACTTATTTAACAGATTTTGTTGTTAATTTCTATGAATTTTGTCAAAAAAATGTTCTGAAATTAATTATTTATATTTATATTTATATTTATAGAGAGAGAGAGAAAGAAAGAGAAACATTTAAAATAAACCTAATATTTATACTTAAATCCATAAACATTATCTTAAAATAAATTAACTAAAAAAAACAAAAATACATTATCTTCAACATCATTATCACCACTACCACCAGCACCTCACAGTATCATCATCATCTGTAAGTAAAAAACAAAAAACAAAAATATAAGTATTAAAGTTTATCATATAAAAAAATTGACAACATAAATATAAAAGAAAAATAGAGTAAATTTACAAAAAAAAAGGAAAAAAATTAAAGGAAAGAGGGATAAAGAAGAAAAACTGAGAAAAAAAACAAGAAGATGGACAAAAAAGAAGATAGAGAGGAGTGAAGAGGAGAGAAAACAAAGAATATGAGAATATATAGAGTCTTTGGCGCGCATACAAAGGAATTACCGACGGATTAGCGACGGAAATTCCGTCGCTAATGCTATGTCAAAATATTTCCCGCTACAGCTCAGGCGGGAAAAATTCAAAAAAAAATTTATTTATTTCGAATTTAAGGTATCAGCGACGGATTTTTTCTGTAGCTAATTCCGTTGTTGTTGCTTTTTAGTGACGGAATTAGCGACGGAAAAAATCCGTCGCTGATGCTTAATGAAGGAAATTTATTTATTTATTTATTTATTTATATTTTTTTTATTTAAGGCATCAGCGACAGATTTTTTCCGTAGCTAATTCCGTCCTGTTGCTTTTTAGCGACGGAATAAATCTGTCGTTGATGCTTAATGATGGAAATTTTTTTTTTTGATTTAAGGCATCAGCGACGGATTTTTCTGTAGCTAATTCCGTCGCTGTTGCTTTTTAGCGACGGAATCAGCAACGGAAAAAATTCATCGCTGATGCTTAATGAAGGAAATTTATTTATTTATTTATTTTTATTTTTTTTATTTAAGGCATCAGCGACGGATTTTTTCCGTAGCTAATTCCGTCGCTGTTGCTTTTTAGCGACGGAATAAATCCGTCACTGATGCTTAATGAAGGAAATTTATTTATTTATTTATTTTTATTTTTATTTTTATTTTTTTATTTAAGGCTTCAGCGACGGATTTTTTCCGTAGCTAATTCCGTCGCTAATTCCGTCGCTATTGCTTTTTAGCGACAGAATTAGCGACGGAATAAATCTGTCGCTGATGCTTAATGAAGAAAATTTATTTATTTTTATTTTTTTCGGATTTAAGGCATCCGTGACGGATTTTTTCCGTAAGTAATTCCGTCGCTGTTGCTTTTTAAAGACGGAATTAATGACGGAAAAAATCCGTAGCTGATGCTTAATGAAGGAAATTTATTTATTTATTTATTTTTATTTTTTTTATTTAAGGCATCAGCGACAAATTTTTTCCGTAGCTAATTCCGCCGTTGTTGCTTTTTAGCGATGGAATAAATCCGTCGCTGATGCTTAATGAAGGAAATTTATTTATTTATTTATTTTTATTTTTTTTAATTTAAGGCATCAGCGACGGATTTTTTCCGTAGCTAATTCCGTCGCTGTTGCTTTTTAGCGACGGAATAAATCTGTCACTGATGTTTAATGAAGGAAATTTATTTATTTATTTATTTATTTATTTTTTACTTTTTTCGGATTTAAGGCATCAGCGACGGATTTTTTCCGTAGCTAATTTCGTCGCTGTTGCTTTTTAGCGACGGAATTAGCGACGGAAAAAATCTGTCGCTGATGCTTAATGAAGGAAATTTATTTATTTATTTATTTTTATTTTTTTTTATTTAAGGCATCAGCGACGGATTTTTTCCGTAGCTAATTCCGTCGTTGTTGCTTTTTAGCGACGGAATTAGCGACGGAATAAATTTGTCGCTGATGCCTTAAATTCGAAAAAAATAAAAAATAAATAAATTTCTTCATTAAGCATCAGCGATGGATTTTTTCCGTCGCTAAAATGCAACAGCGACGAAATTAGCTACGGAAAAAATCCGTCACTGATGCTTAATGAAAAAATTTTTACCTATAAGTTTTAGCAACGGAAATTTCCATAGCTAATTCTGTCACTAATTTAGGCGCCAATGAATAGTAGGTTCCCGCTACATTTAGCGACGAAATTAGCGACGGAAAACTCTCTGTCGCAAATTACCTATGGAATTCCGTCACTAATTCCGTCGCTAAGTAAAAAATATTTTCCATCACTAATCCGTCGCTAATCCGTCGTTGATGCTATCTTTTAGCGACGGAATTTTTCCGTCGCTAAAATTCCATCGTTGAAAGTAATTTTTCTTGTAGTGAATGTTCAAGAGTTATTTTAGTACTAGTATGATATCCACGCAATGCTACGAGACATCTAAGGCATATAATCATCCTAATTATATTTTTTGAGTCTCTCATACCGAATGCAGACTTGGTGTAGCTGTGTAGCAAGAGCAATAAATTAAATAGGAGATAGATCATTATTGTGCCCGTATTAATCAAAGAATTTATTTATAATTGTAAAAACTCAATCCTTGCAATGTATCATTATAGAGCTATAACGAGGAATTATTGCCCATTAAGGTCACAAGTGTCGAAGTACGTGCAGCTCTTTTCATCTGAGAATACTGATGTGTGTTTTATTCGATACAAACATAACTTGATATGACTCAAATACAAAATACAAATAAAAATTGTCAGGTTTAGGAAAAACTATAATCGAAAAGTGTGGAGACAATTTTAATGAAAAACAAGCCGCAGATCAAAATTATAATAAAGTTAAAAATATGATTAATAAAATATCAATAGATGATAATGGTAATGAATTTTCTAACTCATGAGTCAAACTTATATAGAAATTTTAAATTAAAATAACGTAAAAGTGAAAGTAAAATCTATTTTTTATCTCTTTTTTAATTAAGTTTAATAAATTTTAGCGATGTTGATATAAAAAAAAACACTATTTTTTATATTAAATCTATATAATTATATTTCAAAAGTTAAGTAGGATCAATTGACCCCTGACAACATAATATGGTTAGACCACTAATTGTGACAAATTCACTTAAATTATTGGTCATTATTATGATAAAAAAGAATTTTCAAATTAAAATGAGGTAAAGTGAAAATAAAATTTATTTTTTATTTATTTCTTAACTAATATTAGTAAATTTTACTGGTGTCATTATGAGAAAACATTAGAAGTTTTTTATATTGAACCTATATTATTATTTTTGAAATGTTGAGTGAAATCAATTGAGTTCGGGTCAACATATCGTGTCTACACAATGATTGTGAAAGATTCACTCAAATTATTGGTTATTATTTATATAAATTGGTTGTTTCTAACGAGTCCCTTGATACATAAAAGTTGTAATAGGTGAAAAAAAAAGGTAATAGCCTCTTCTCCTTGAAGATAGAATCAGTTGTGTTTTGTTGAATATCATGGCCTCTTTGGCTTGTGCTCTGGCGGATGAATGGTATCAAAATCCACATGAACAAAAGCTCGCTCCACTCCAGGAAGTTGCTCCAGCTTATCTTCAAGACTCTGTCCAATGTCATGTGCTTGCCCAAGGGACATGTCTGCCGGCAACACTATGTGAATCTCCACGAAGTAGTGAGAACCAAAGCTATATGCTCTAACTGTTTCAATGTGTCTAATCTCCTTATCGTGATTCCAAATTAAGTACGTTAGCTTCGCTATAAACTCTGGCGGCGCTGTCCTCCCGATGAGTCCCCAAACATTATCCATCACTGTGCTTGCCCAATTCCCTATTGTGTACAGTGCTATCTACACCACATATGCAAGTAGTCACTTACGACAATGTTCGGAAAAGCAACATAAATTCTTACAAGTGTAGCGTAGGTATATGTTGTGAACTTACAAGAATTGCCCCAAGAGGATCGATCCACCAGTAGAATTTGATGGCTAACACAGCAGTTCCGAGTCCAATTGAGTTAGTAATGACGTCGAAGAAATGATCTTGAGCATATGCCTTGACGATTTCGTTTTCGAATCTACGACAATACACCGTGAGTACCAATTTTACTACTGTCACCGATACCATAATCCCAATCATCCATTTTTCTTTCTCGGGATCCCTGTCGGGTTGCGCCTGCAATTGATGATCAGCGGGTCAGTGTTCTTTTTCCTCTTAGTTTTGACCTTTTTTGTGGGAAATTAAACTTCGATTGCTGTAGTTATTAATTAGTTGATGCTTAATCCCCTACCTTAATAATCAGTTCTCGACCTGATTCAAATAATATTTGCAATCCAAGAGTAGACATTACTGATGCAAAAACAATAATTCCCTGCAGTGCACAAGTCATAAGAAGTTAAAACAGAGCAAACAAAATACAGAGAGGGGGACAGGGACGCCTACGTCATGCCGTTGTCTAACAAGTTTGAACATTTCAGATGGCATTATTCATGTTGTTGATTGAAGTTATGCAATTTCTATATTACGTACCATT